>JAHRHZ010000082.1:12932325-12946889 GCA_024137785.1 Ginglymostoma cirratum | reverse complement strand
ACTTGTCTGCCTCCTCTCCACCTATCCTCTCCTCTCTCCATCCTCTATCCGCCTCCCCCTCTCTCTGCCTCCCCCTCTCTCCCTATTTATTTCAGAACCCTCTTCCCCTCCCCCATTTCTGATGAAGGGTCTAGGCCCGAAACGTCAAGTTTTCCTGCTCCTATGATGCTGCTTGGCCTGCTGTGTTCATCCAGCCCCACGCCTTGTTACCCTGCAAACTCAGCCTGGAGCTGCCACTATAGCAAGGTGAAAGTGTGCCAAGATCCCCAGCCCCAGCTTGTGAGGGGCCAGCTGCGTCCATATTCACCTGAGGCTGGATCCATATTCATATTCCCCAATGCCCCGCTCCCAGCCCTTGTTGATGGGTTCGCAGTCGCCTTCTCTTCCAATTCAGCTACTTCACCTCAATCTCACTGGAAAAGGTGCAGATAAAACTCTCCTGCACGGTGGCACCAGGCCTGCCAGAAAAACTGGTCTGACTCCACCAATCACAGATTTTCTCCTTCTTGTCC
Source organism: Ginglymostoma cirratum (assembly GCA_024137785.1). NCBI lineage: Eukaryota > Metazoa > Chordata > Chondrichthyes > Orectolobiformes > Ginglymostomatidae > Ginglymostoma > Ginglymostoma cirratum. The sequence goes on along the minus strand of JAHRHZ010000082.1, from coordinate 12,946,377 downwards.
TCTCTCACACTCCCTGTTCCTTAAATCAAACTCTGCATTATTTTCCAACTCCCAATGAGACACAGCATAAATAAAATACATACAGAAGGGAAATCTTATATCATTTTTTAACCACCATATTTGTTTCTTTTGCAAACAACTTGAGGTTTCCAGGGCATATTTGCTCAGTGCCCTGCATATATTAAAAACCGAAGGAGAAGGTGTGGTTGATTGTGCTAAGGATCAACTTCTCTACAGAGAAGAGAAACCAAGCGCTTTGGGGGGGGGGTGAAGAGGTGGAGGAATAGGTTCGAAATTAATTAAATGGATGGATGAGTACAGGATTAGACACAAACAAAGATCAGCCAATGGAGAAATGTTATGAATAAACAAAAACAATAAAACACCAAACAATTGCAGATGCTGGAAATTCTGAAGAGTCAGTGGATCTGAAACACTAGCTCTGTTTTTCTCCAAAGATGCTACCAGACCTGCTGAGCTTCACCAACAATTTTAGTTTTTGTGTCTGATTTCTGGCATCCGCACTTCTTCAGTTTTTTTGTTTGACATCAGGTTGTTGCTATCTGACTGCAAGAAGATTTCTATGACATTAATTTTGGTTCAGAGGTGATTAGTAAGATCATAAGATAGAAAGAAGTGAGAGCAGGAGTGTGCCTTTTTCCCTCATTTGACAAGATTATGGTTGATCTGATTGTGGCTTTATCTCCACTTTCCTGCCTGGCCCCATGATCCTCGACTGATGTAGATCAAAACCCTCACGTAACTCAGCCCTGAATATACTTCATGAACCAGACCCCACCTCTTGCTGGGGAAAGATACACCCACAAATGTGATAGAGGAACAAGGATTAAAATCCAGACTTCTACTTAACCACAACAGTACATCATACAAACCACAAAGAGTAAAGACAATGATTAGTTCAAAAACCTCACCAAAGTTTGCTAATTCCTTGGAAGGCAGATGAGGGAAATTACAAGCAATAATTATTTGGTGGGTATCAGCTGGTGAAGTGGCAGTCCAGCAAGCTATGCTTTAGATATGAAGGTTAAATGTCAAACCTATGGATTTCAGTCAAAAGCAAAAATGACAGAACCATACCTGTTTGAGATTGCGTGGAATACCTGGGAATGAGGGAGTTCTTAAGAAAGTGTCAACGTGGTTCAAAGGGATTACTGCTCAGAAAGGTCATAGCAACGTTAGCAAATGTTTCTTGTCATTTACAGGGAGCATGAAATAAGCTGTATTTTCCTGTAAATGTTCACCCTGGTCACAGATAATAAGCATGAGCTCTGGTTAAATATAGATTACAGTGCCCACTTAGTGCTCAGTAATCACACCGCACTCAATACTCACCTGTCATGTGTAGACAGATCATCTTTACTGTATCGAATATCCTTTGCATACTTTACCACAAGACATTGGTATTGAGCAATCTGAAACCTTCTCACTCGACGCATTAGTTCTGTGCTGCAGTGGAAAGAGAAACCAAGTTCACTCAGAGCTACGCACTGTGACATTCAGGCTCCTGAAGAAATCTGTGCTGAAACTGCACAGAAGTGTTCTTGATCTTCACCAGTCGAAGGGAGGTTTTTCTCCCCCAGACTTCCGATAGAGGCAGCTGTACATCGTCCCTCCAGACAAAGCCGGTGAGATTGAGAGCCAACCAACCACAGGAAAGGAAATAGCAGGTGCAAAATGTAACTATAATCTTACCCCTGAAACAACGCAATTCTCAAAATAACACAATCTGTAGCTCACCCAATTCTGAAGTCGAGTCTCGTTCTAGAAGCTTGAACTAACTCTCAATCTCTATATATGCATAAGGATCTTTACATTCTTGGGGCTTATAATCCACCCTCCTGCTTTATGAAAGGAAATAATATGTAAAACTGTACAGGCAAGTACTATAATGTGGGTTTGTGGTATCATTATAGATTTGGAAAACTTTTGAACAAGTCATTTTGGGTGCATACAGTAATTTAACAATTGATTTATTTAAAATTTTTAATCCTAATCTCACCAACAAATGAATGCTTTTGCATGCTATTTTTCTGCATGCTATTTACAATTAGACAGAAAATTGATTTGAAAATGCAAGTTTGGGGACTACAGTCAAATGACAGCCTCAGGTCATTTGTATGATTTCTACCTCAGTCAGATGGTGGTGGGTTGAACACACATTCCAAGTGGACATCCCAGTGAGATACTGAGAAATTGCTGTACTGTTGGAGGTACTGACTTTCCAATGAGGTGTTAAACTAATACAGAAAAGATTCCACAGACACTTCCCTGAGCCGAAGCCACTGAGATAAGTATCTTCAGATGCTCACTTCATTTCTCTACTTTTCTACTGATTCTATGAAGATAATGCTTGACTTTTTAAATCTAGTTTCTTTCACTACTTTGTAGCTAAATTTGTTGTACCCCTTGTACCCGAGATGGTGCTGCGAATGGCGATAGATATTCCACATCTAATGTCCCATTCCTCTCCAAAGTTCTTGAACAAATTCCAAAGTCCAACCCATTTTTCCAGGAATTCCGTGCTCTTGGAAGCCGTCCAAATCAGGTTTCAGCCCCTGCCATTGCATCGAAACAACTCTTCTTGAAATCTCAAAGTGAAATCCCAAGTGGCTCTGACAAAAGGCAAACTATTCGTCCCCATTCTTCTCTACGGGCCTATGACATTGGTACCCGACGAAGCATCCTCACTGCTATCCAGCTGGCTGGACTTTGCCTGGTCCCATTTCTATGTGGGGAAAGGCTGTGAAGCATAGTTGGCGTTTCTCTCTGCTCCCGCATCATTAAATTTGGTGTTCCACACCGGATGTATCCGTGGTCCTCTCCAATTTCTCAGCTACACACTGCTGTTGGCCACCACAATCCCAAATCATCTCACTTCCACATCTACACTGAATATTACTCAGCTCTACCTCACCACCAGCTCTCTCCCAGTCTCTGTATCAGGGCTTCTCAAAGTGGGGGGAATTGGGATCCCATGCAGGGATCACGATTTGATGTTTTAGGGTCCTGAGCTAAAGGCAGTGCCAGTCGCCGTGGAAGTTTTCTTGAATTGCAACAACCTCCAAACTTCGATTTTAGGTCACTGGGAAAATATATGGGGGCCACGGCTCTAAATTACCTAATACCCAGTACTGAATGAGCTGAAATGAGGTGTTAGGAAAACCAAAATCTTTACTCCTAACTATAAACTCCACTGCCTTGCCACTGACTCGATCCCTCTCCCTGGTAACTGTGAGCAGCTGAAGTAAAAAAAATTGCATTCTCGGTGTTACAACTGAATTCAGGTGCAGATTTGCCCCGAGAAACGAAATTCCCTCCCCAAACCTCTCAAACTCTCTTTTCCCCTTTCAGACACTCCCTAAGACATATTTGACAAACAATAATGTTCATGGTCCCCTGTTCTGAAACCCTACTGGGGGTGTCAGATTTTATGTCAAAATGTTCAGTAAAAGTTCCTTGGGACGTTAAGGCTCTACATAAACGCAAGTTACTGTTGTTAATTACTCCTCAGTCAATAACTAGACAGAATATACAAAAAAAAGTGTTGAAGATTTCCCAAACTGGGAGATAACATATCAGGGCAGATGGAACATTGAGAGATTTGTGGCCATCGAAATAGATTTGAAACGTTTCCAATCAGCAATTACAGAATGATACACCATTCGGAGGAGAGGAATCGCGGGGATATAGCCCAGTGCTGGATGTCCAGCAGAGAGAAATAAAGTGTGGACTAAAATCCAGGACACTTTGGTGTCTTGGCCGCGGGTAGAAGCGGGAATGAAACTGTGGAATAAAAGCAGAGGCCGGTTTGCGGAACCATAGTTGAGCGGAAACAAAAGACTTGGCGCCAAGGAGCAAGGAGGTCACCAGCAAATTCACAGCCTCAGCGACCAGGCAGAACATTTCTATCTGAAAGTCTTATTTGGAAAAAACAATGTGCAACGTTATATTTGTTACCTTTTCCCTGAGAACATCGGTCCGAAGATGATCTGTAAATTGCAAAAAGAAACGAAACATCCTTAAGATCAATTCTCTGACGATCGTGGCGCCTTTGGCGAGATGCAGGAAGTGGGATCAGAAACATGAAAAGAATCAAAACGATTGCAGAAATAACGTCTCAAAATCAGACCCACACCAAGTCTAACATGGGTCAGTTTCTGCATATTTAGCATAGATTCACTGAGTGAAATAAAAATATCTCAATCTCTACAAAGCTGGATATCTCTTCTAGGAGATTCTAGTCAAGCTTCGTTTTAAAAAGTGCCCTCGATTATTCTGAACAGTGTGCAATTTTTCCCCTTACCTGAATCTGACCCTTCACTTTACGCGGAGATGAAGGTGGGATTTCTGGGGTGTACAAACAGTCCATTGTATCGGAAAGTAAATTATGAACAGTTATGCAAACACTAGCTGATATAAATAGGGATAAAGATTGTGGAGCAGAAACAAAAAAAAGATGCCCAGGAAAGAGAATAAAAAGCGAAATATAACAGAGAGACGAAGGATTCTGAGCGCAGAGAGAAACAGCGGAAAAGAGCAAAGCGTTTTCAAATTTAATACCCCCGCCAAAATTACGTCAAGAGGTGAAAGTGACGATTTGTTATCACGTGGGCCGAGCCAGCCAATAGACCTCCTTCACTGATAAAAAGGTACTGCAGAAGGGTTTAGGCCCGAAACGTCAAGTTTTCCTGCTCCTATGATGCTGCTTGACCTGCTGTGTTCATCCAGCCCCATGCTTGTGACCTCCTTCACTGACATGTAGCTGATCTGTGAAAGACCGAAAAACTAGAGCCAGATGTGAGATTAGAAGAAATACAGGTTTAAGACAGTAGGATTTCCCAAAATGAAGGTCATCATATCACAACAATTGAAACATATTGTCCTCAGATTAAACACTATAATCTACACAAAGAATTGTACAGCGCAGGAGCCGGCCCTCCAAGTGTATGCTGACTCATTTTGCCCTTCGGTACTAAAACTGTCTTCAGTTACAGGATCCAGTTCCTTCTGTTCCCTTCCTATTCATGTATTTGTCCAGGTACTTCTTGAATGCTGCTATTGTGTCTGCTTCCACCACCTCTGGCAGCATGTTCCAGACACCCACTGCCCTTTGTGTGAAAAACTTGCCTTGCACATCGCTTTTAAACTTTGGCCCCTTCCCTCCACCCTGAATGACTGTCCCCTAGTTATTGACCCCTCCACCCTGGGAAAAAGCCTCATACTTTCCACCCAGCCATGCCATTCACAATCTTATAAACTTCTATCAGGTCACCCCTCAACCTCCTGCCTTCCAGTGAAAATAAAACCAGTCTATCCAAACTTTCTGCAAAGCTAAAATCCCCCATACCATGCAACATCCTGGTAAACCTTTTCTGTACCTTCTCCAAAGCATCCACCTCCTTCTGATAATGTGATGCTCAGAACTGTACGCAATATTCCAAGTGTGGCCTAACTAAAGTTCTATAAAGTTGCAGCATAACTTGCCTATCCGTATACTTAATGCCCCTTCAAATAAAGGCAAGCATGCCATAAGTCTTTTTTACTACCTTATTTACCTGTGCCTCCACCTTCAGTTGTCTGTGGATCTGCACACCCAGATCACTCTGCATATCAATACTCCTAAGGTGTCTTGCCATCCACTGTATAATTTCCAACTGTACTTAACCTTCCAAAATGCATCGCCTCACATTTGTCCGGATTAAACGCCATCTGCCATTTTTCTGCCCATGATCTATATCCTGCTGTATCCTCTGACAATTCGCCTCACTATCCGCAACTCCACCAATCTTTGTATCGTCTGCATACTTACTAATTAGACCAACCAAATCATTTATGTAGATCGCAAACAACAGAGGTCCCAGCACTGATCCCTGTGGAATACCACTAGTCACAACTCTTCATTCTGAAAATGAACCTACCCTCTGTCTCCTGTGACTAATCTGGTTCTGTGTCCATCTTGCCAGCTCACCTGGATACCATGTGACTTCACCTTTTGAACCAGTCTGCCATGAGGGACCTTGTCAAAGGTTTTACTGAACATCATCAACTTACACAACATCAACCGTTTCTCCCTTATCAATCATCTACGTCACCTCCTCATGAAAACTTGATCAAGTTAGTGAGGCACGACCTCCCCTCCCACAAAACGATGCTATCTATCGCTAATAAGTCAATTTGCTTCTACATACGTGTAGATCTTGTCCCTGAGAATCTTTTCCAATAATTTCCCTACCACCAACATGAGGCTGTCTACCACTAATAAGTCAATTTTCTTCTAAATGCATATAGATCTGGTCCCTGAGAATCTTTTCCAATAATCTCCCTATCACTAACATGAGGCTCGCAGGCCTGTAATTTCCTGGATTATCCCTGCTACCCTTATTAAACAATGGGACAACATTGGCTACACCATTCATGATGTACATCAGTCCCCTGCTGTGCTCACTACTGGCGTCAAGTCCTGGCACACTCAATGGGTAGTGGGGCTTGATTTCCAGCACAATACCACAGTGAGTCTTGACAAAGTTTGGGGCCTCTTTTGCTGGGATTTTGGAGCAAAGACAGCACAAGATTGAATGTGGAGTTAGTGTAAAGGAGAAAGGATATACACCAGGTTTTGCATTAAAAAATGTAAGATGACAGTGGAATCTGCAAAACCTTTCTAGCAAATAGAAGAGGTGTCTCAGGTGAAGAGATTTAAAAGAGACAACAGAAGCCAAATTATTCGAATTGACAAGTACGTTAGAAGTGCAATTGCCTGCCTGGGCTAAGAAAGCAAAGATAAGTACGAGCATCACAATTGGGCTTGGTAGAAATACAACAGAGACAAGCACTCCAAGTCATTGGTGTCAGTTAATACTGAGTTACAGTTAAGGCAGTTTGATCCTGAAGAAAAAGAGCAAAGCAGCTTGAGTCAGAGAATGAAAAAATATTGGAGCTGGAAATGGGAAAAGTGGGATAGAAAGTGAAAAGGAAAATAGTAAAGAGATGAGAAAGAACAAAAGTATAAGCTTAAAATGATGCAGTTTAGGAAAGAAATATCAGAGCTGATGCAGTCTCCAATAGGGAAAACCCTAGTCATAATCTAAAGTCTAGCGGGAAATGCTTAAGTTTATACCATCCCTACCAAAATTTGAGGAAATGGATGTAGAGGCATTCTTCATATTATTTGATAAAATAGTGAACCAAATGAGAATTTGAGGCCAAAGGAGAACCAATTTCTGCCCATGCAGAGAAAGTTCATAGGTATAGGACATGAATCAAAAACAGAAATTCTGGAGGAACTCTGGCGGTTTGGCAGCATCTGTAGAGAGAAAGTGAACATCTTGGGTCCAGTGACCCTTCAACATAAAGGACAGGAAATGTATGTTTCACCAGCAGAGGAGGTATCTATGGATTATGATGCTTTAAAAACAGACTATTCTGGGTGCATTTGAGTTGGTTTCTGAAGTATATAGGAAAAGTTCTGAAATTTAAGAAACAGCCTGGGGAAACCTATATTTAAGTTGAAAGGGTGAAGCAAAGTCATTTCAACAAGCCACCTTGAGCATTAGGAGTTGAGATGGTGTTTGCCGTGGACCTGTTTCACCAGGACGCAAATTACAGGGGATCGAGGCAGGCTGGGAGGCTAGAGATGATGTGGGCCATGACCAGCTCTCAGAGACATGATTTCTTTGGAAGAATTTAAAAACTTACTCCCTTTTGAAATAAGAAGTCATGCTGATCAAATAGTTGCAATTGCAAACCTCTGCTGCAGATGTCAGATCAGTCTTCCTGAGAGTAAACCTGAGGAAAGTGACAGGGCTAGACAGAGTCCCCAGCTGTGCACTTAGATCCTGTGCGGACCAGCTGGCAGGAGTATTCACTGATATCTTCAACCTCTCCTTGCTACAATCTAAAGTCCCCACCTGCTTCAAGAAGATCATCATCCCCATACCAAAGAAAACACATGCAATGTGCCTTAACAACTACTGCCCAGTGGCTCTGACCTCCATTATCATGGAGATCTTCGAGAGGTTGGTCACAGTCCATATCAACTCTAGCCTCCCAGCCTGCCTTGATCCGCTGCACTTTACCTACTGGTGAAACAGGTCCACTGCAGACACCATTTCCCTAGCCCAACACTCATCCCTGGAACACATTGATAACAAGGGCACCTATGTCAGGCTCCTGCTCATCAACTACATGTCTGCCTTCAACACCATAATCCTTACCAGAGTAACCTCAAAACTCCTCGGTCTCGGTTCCGCTCTCTGCAACTTGGATCCTCAGCTTCCTGACTCACAGACCATAAACAGTGAAGGTAGACTATTGTACCTTCTCCACACTATTCCACAACTCTGGCACCCAGCTAGGATGCAATCTCAGACCTCTACTGTACACCCGCGACTGTGTAGCCAAAATCAGGCAGTGCCATGCAGATGGTAGGGTGGTCTTTGGCCCTCCATTTCTGAGAGTGTCCAGAGCACTTAAGTCAGGTAGGCTTCCCAGATAAGAGCGTGAGGTGTCCCTTTGTTCCGGAAACAGCTCAATGCTTTCTGAAGAAGGGTCCCGACCTGAAACATCAACTTTCCTGCTCCTCTGATGTTGCCTGGCCTGCTGTGTTCCTCCAGCTCCATACTGTGTTATCGATGTTTCCTATTGTCCTGGCAAACAGACTTAGTCAATTGTATATTGTGTTGCCTGCAGCTGCAGCCTGCCTGTCCAGGTCTGCAGCTTGTTTATTTCAGTATCTTTGCACAGATACTTTGGCCAATGGCTTGATTTCCTAGCATGCTTGATGGATTATCCAATTCTGTTATTTTGAGTGGCCTGGCCGGCTACAGCAAGGAAACCTCATGCTGATTTAGGCGTTTGATTTTCACATCCACCCTTTCTGATAAGAGGAGGGAATCTTGGGCAACTCTATCTGTCCCTTCTTTACCCTGGCCACTTTCCTTTCTTTCATTCTCCAACTTTCTATCTGTCCATCTCAGATTTACATGGACGACAGAAAAAGGGTATAATTTTATGGATCAGGTCATAATTATCAACTATGCTCTTGCTTGATTTGATTTGAATTTATTTATTGCAGTCACATGTACCTAAATACATTGAAAAACTTTGTTTTGTGACTGGTACAGGCAGATCATAGCAAAAAAGGTCATACAAGGTCAAACAAGATCATAGCAATCCTGCTGTTTAACACATATTGTCCTTCCTTGGCTGATGGATCAGTACTCCTCCATGTTGAACAACACTTGGAGGAAGCACTGAGGATGGCAAGGGCACAAAATGTACTCTGGGTGGGGGATTCTCATGTCCACCACCAACAGCAGCTCAGCAGCAGCAACACTGATCGAGCTGGTCGGCGCCTAAAGGACATAGCTGCTTCACTGGGTCTGTGGCAGGTGGTGAGACAGCCAACAAGAGGGGAAAGCATACTGGACCTTATCCTTACCAATCTGCCAACTGCTGATGCATCTGTCCATGACAGTATCAGTAAGAGCAACCACCGCACAGTACATGGAAATGAAGTCCCACTCGCATCGAGAAGAACCTCCATCATTGCGCTATCACTGTACTAAATGGGACAGACTTTGCACAGATCTAACAACTCAAGACTGGACATTCATGAAGCGCAGTGGGCCATCAACAGCAGCACAATCTGTAACCTCATGGCCCGGCATATCCCCATTCAACCATTACCATCAAGCCTGGGGATCAACCCTGGTTCAATGGAGAGTGCACAAGAGCATGCCAGGAATAGCACCAGGCATACCTGAAAATGAGGTTTCAACTTGATGAAGCCACTAAACAGGACTACTTGCATGCCAAACAGCATAAGCAGCAAGTGATAGACAGAGCTAAGCGATCCCACAACTAACAGATCAGATTTAAGATCTGCAGTCCTGCCACATCCAGTCATGAATGGTGATAGACAATTAAACAACTCACTGGAGGAGGAGGCTCCACAAATATCCCCATCCTCAATGATGGAAGAGCCCAGCACATCAGTGCAAAAGATAAGGCTGAAGCTTTCACAGCATTCTTTAGCCAGAAGTGCCGAGTGGCCTCGTCTAGTGGTTCCCAGCGTTACACAGACCAGCCTTCAGCCAATTCGATTCACTCCATGTGATATCAAGAAGCGGTTGGAGATACTGGATATTGTAAGGGCAATAGGCCCTGACAATAGTACTGAAGACTTGTACTCTAAACTTGCCCCTCCCCTAGCCAAGCTGTTCTAGTACAGTTGCAACAATGGCATCTACCCAACAATATGGAAAATTGCCCTGGTATGCCCTGTATGTAAAAAGCAGGACAAATACAACCCGGCCAATTACCGCACCCTCAGTCTACGCTTGATCATCAGTAAGTTGATGGAAGGTGTTATCAACAGTGCTATCAAGGAGCACTTGCTCAGCAACAACCTGCTCAGCGACGCCCAGTTTGAGTTCCACCGCAGCCACTCAGCTCCTGACCTCATTACAGACTTGCTTCAAACATGGACAAAAAGAGCTGAAGTCCAGAAGAGAGCTGAGAGTGACAGCCCTTGACATCAAAGCTGCATTCGACTGAGTGCGGCATTAAGGAGACCTAGCAAAACTGGAATCAACAGGTATCAGGAAGCAAACTTTCCAGTGGTTTGTGTCATACTTGACACAAAGTCACATTAGCCCCATTTCGAAGCCTACCTTCAACTCTAACAACTATGATTGGATCAAAATCAGAAATTGCTGGAAAAACACAAGCAAGCTGCCTTTGGGAGTGCAAATAGGTCCATGCAGCTTATCTAAATTTCCAAATGAGGTCTGAGGATCAATTTCGGATGAACTTCATGGTTTACATTTGGATTTTGGTTGCTGCAGGTCAGTCATCACAGTTCCAGGACATCTCTGCAGGAGTTCCTCAGGGTAGTGTCCTAGGCCCAACCATTTTCAGCTGTTTCATCAATGACCCTCGCTCTATCATAAGGTCAGAACTGGGGATGTTTGCCGATGATTGCACAATGTTCAGCATCATTCGTGACTCCTCAGATACTGAAGCAGTCCATGTCCAAATGCAACAAGCTCTGGACAATATCCAGGTTTGGGCTGACAAGTGGCAAGTAACATTCGCACCATACAAATGTCAGGCTATGACCATCACTAATATGAGATAATCTAACCAAAATTCCGACATGCAATGGTGTTACCATCACTGAATCCCCCACTATCAACATCATGGGGTTACCATTGACCAGAAACTCAACTGGACTCACCACATAAACACAGTGGCTACAAGAGCAGGTCAGAAGCTAGAAATACTGTGGCAAGTAACTCACCTCCTGACTCCCCAAAGCTGTCCATCATCTACAAGGCACAAGTCAGGAATGTGATGGAATACTCCCCACTTGCCTGGATGAGTGCAGCCCCAACAACACTCAAGAAGCTTGACACCATCCAAGACAAAGCAGCCTACTTGATTGGCACTACTTCGACAAGCATCCACTCACCACCACCAGAGCTCAGCAGCAACAGTGTATACTATCTACAAGATGCACTGCAGAAATTCACCAAAGATCCTCAAACAGCACCTTCCAAAGCCACGACCACTTTCATCTAGAAGGACAAGGGCAGCAGATATATGGGAATACCACCACCTTCAAGTTCCCCTCCAGCCACTCACCATCCTGAGTTGGAAATATATCGCCATTCCTTCACTGTCACCGGGTCAAAATCCTGGAATGCTCTCCCTGATGGCATTGTGGGTCAACCCACAGCAGGTGAACTGCAGCAGTTCAAGAAGGCAGCTCATCACCACCTTCTCAAGGACAACTAGAGATGGGCAATAAATGCTGGCCCAGCCCACAACACCCACGTCCCACAAATGAATAAATGGAAAAAGTTTTAAAATTAAGAAATCACAAGATGAAGGGAGGTGAAAGGAGAGCTGGAAAATCTTTTCAATCTGTTGCTGTAATTGAATGTACCATAATCAGCTAAAGATGAGCCCAACTCCACAAAGGATGATAGTGTAGTTTCAACACAGAATGAGCAAGGAGGAAGAATTTCAACTAGTTAACATCAGAAAAAATGAAAGTAAAAGACAGAGACCAAGGAGGGAGACATTAGCCCCATTTCGAAGCCTACCTTCTACTCTAACCCACTGAAGTAACTATGATTGGATCAAAAACAGAAATTGCTGGAAAAATGCAAGCAAGCTGCCTTTGGGGGTGCAAATGGGTCCATGAAGCTTACCTCAATTTCCAAATGAGTTCTGAGGATCAATTTCAGATGAGCTTCATGCCTTGCATTTTGGATTTTAAATTCCAATCCAATATTTTTGCAATTTTAGCCAAAATTCAAGTCATCCCTTTAAGGTCCCAGGTTAGGGCATTTTAGAACTGAAAGAAGTTGGACAGAGGGGTCTGTTTCCATGCTGTACAACTCGATAACTCTATGCCTCTAAGTAATTGGTATTTTCATAACAAGTGCTCCATCTGGTTTTAATGGAAGGGGCCTTACACAGCCACACGACCCTTGTTTGAATATTTTAATAGTTTCAGGGAGCTGCCAGGATTGCCAAAAAAATTGAACGATTATATGGTTATGCAGCACATGTTAAATGGAAAACATTCCAACTGGAAATTGTATTGTACACTCAATAAATGGGTAAAGTTCATACTGGGTTTTGACTGCAGTGCGTGCGAATCAATGTTACTGAATGAGGCCCATGACAGGAGCCTGGAATTCAGATCCAGCCTATTATTTCAAATGATTTAGAGAGAGTGCTTACAGCAGATGTTTAAAACATGCCACCGTCTGATTCTCATGCACATTTTCCAATACTGACTAGGAGTGGGAAGCTTTGCCATTTTCTTCCTCCCCTTGTCCAAGATGCTCTATATCGTCACGCGACATTTATTTGAGTATGGAAACGCCGATGTGCCGCAGGAGATTTGTCTCAAGCTATACGGAGAAGAACTGCATTGGTGAATTTTCAAGCCAGTGAAATAGGCAACGGTTGACCAGTTTTTGCAAGGTGCCTCATGTTTACTTTTGTAGATAATAAATGGATTCAATGCAACATGCTTCGGTGTAAGAGTAGGGCTAGTTTAACTGTGCAGATAGGCTCCTCTAAATAATCAGGACTGGGTTGGAGCAGAGATAAAAGGTACTGCAGATGCTGGAGAATCTGAGATAACAAGCATGGGGCTGGATGAACACAGCAGGTCAAGCAGCATCATAGGAGCAGGAAAACTTGACGTTTCGGGCCTAAACCCTTCATCAGAAATGAGGGAGGGGAAGAGGCTTCTGAAATAAATAGGGAGAGAGGGGGAGGCGGATAGAGGATGGATAGACAATAACCAAAAAAGAATCCCCCTCGTCCTCACATACCACCCCACCAACCTCCGGATCCAACGCATCATCCTCCGACACTTCCGCCATCTGCAATCAGACCCCACCACCAAAGACATTTTTCCCTCCCCACCCTTATCTGCCTTCCGGAGGGACCACTCCCTCCGCGACTCCCTTGTCCGCTCCACACTCCCCTCCAGCCCCACCACACCCGGCACTTTTCCTTGTAACCGCAGGAAGTGCTACACCTGCCCCCACACCTCCTCCCTCACCCCAATCGCGGAGGCTGGGGGACCGCTTTGCAGAACACCTGCGCTCAGTTCGCAACAAACAACTGCACCTCCCAATTGCGAACCATTTCAACTCCCCCTCCCATTCCTCAGATGACATGTCCATCCTGGGCCTCCTGCACTGCCACAGTGATGCCACCCGAAGGCTGCAGGAACAGCAAATCATATTCAGCCTGGGAACCCTGCAGCCCAATGGTATCAATGTGGATTTCACAAGCTTCAAAATCTCCCCTCCCCCAACCGCATCCCAAAACCAGCCCAGCTCGTCCCCACCTCCCTAACCTGTTTTTCCTCTCACCTCAAGCCACACCCCCATCTCCTATCTACTAACATCACCCCGCCCCCTTGACCTGTCCGTCCTCCCTGGACTGACCTATCTCCTCCCCACCCCCCTACCTACACTCACCTTTACTGGCTCCATC
>JAHRHZ010000082.1:12868230-12931033 GCA_024137785.1 Ginglymostoma cirratum | reverse complement strand
ACTGGCTCCATCCCCGCCTCTTCGACTTGTCTGCCTCCTCTCCACCTATCCTCTCCTCTATCCATCCTCTATCCGCCTCCCCCTCTCTCCCTATTTATTTCAGAACCCTCTTCCCCTCCCCCATTTCTGATGAAGGGTTTAGGCCCGAAACGTCAAGTTTTCCTGCTCCTATGATGCTGCTTGACCTGCTGTGTTCATCCAGCCCCATGCTTGTTATCCTGGGTTGGAGCAGAGGTGGTTTCGTTTCATCATTGTGCTGTTACAGCACATGACTCTGAATAGCCAATCTGGACTTACACAAGCATTGAGAAGCATTCTGCCCCTGACAGAATTTAAATATCAAAGTCCAAACTGTCAGTGCAGTAGGTAAGAGCAATGCTAAAACTTGCACATATCGTCTCTTCTGCAAGATTTGAGAATTTTAAGTTTATGGTTGATATACTGTGGTGTTTTCTGTTGCCTTAAGACAGAGACTGACAATCCATTAGGGGGGGTGGAAGTGAGGATGGTTCCGGGCTCGTAGCAGTAACGGAGCCTAGAAATGCGGGTTACGTGAGACTTGTGCTCATCTGATTTGCATTTATTTTCCTGCAATTCCTCACTGTCAGACAGCTAGACTGAGAGATTGGTTGGGAATGTCTCTGCTGGAAAGTTGCTCCTGTGAGCAGAGGAGAGGGAGTAACTGCAGGGGCAGTAGGGCGGTGAGGAAGAATGACAGTGACACAGGGATAGATTATTGATGGAAACTGGCAGTTTGGAGTGCTGAGGAGCTTCTGATAGCAGTGCTGGTTGACCATTTCTCTGCTGTATCTGAGCTCTGTCGAGTTTTAATCCGTAAAGCAAACTAGCAAAGTATTTGTTGAGACAAATGTTATTGCAAAGGAAGGTTTGTTCTCTTTTGTCTAGAATCGACGAGTATGTGAAGTCTGTCCTTGGTATTTCGTCTTCTATTTCAATAAGGAAATTCAGAATAAAGAATTCAGAATAATGTCTGCTTCGGTGCTACTGATAAAATCTTATGCTTTAATATTCCACTGGACACTGAGGATTTCTCAAACAGATGCACCCCTTTCAGTTGCTGGATTGCTTCAGCCGTTAGATGGGAAAGTTGCTTCAGATTTGAAGCATGGAGGTCCATTTCTGTATTCAAGTTATCGACTCATCTCATGAAGCTAGTAAATCGTTCTTCCCTATGCAACCACTTATTAAAACTGAAGTGTCTTTCCTGGAGACCAGCTGGGGATGTGGTTCAGATTACTGAACTGATGTTTACTTAGATTTTACTTTACAAAGATTTATTCAATTTCTTTTTACTGTTTGTAATTTTAGTGGGATCCTGGTTTACTAGTCTTAATTGGCTTTCACTTCAAGAAATAGCTGCCTAACACAACACACCAACAAAATTAAGGTGCCTTATTGAGGTGACAAACTTGAAGCTTCAGCTAACATTTAATTGGGTCTCTTAACTCCTCTGGGCGATAATTTAAGGAGAGCTCTAAGAAAATCCTCCCATTTTCTTGCTTGTACAACCAAGTCAGATATGGGTCGTATGGAACAGTGGTAGTGTCTCTACCTCTGATCCAGAAGCTATGAGATTGAGTCCCAGCTGGAGTCGTAGAATCCTACAGCACAGAGACAGGCTTTTTGGCCCAAACTGGTCTATGCCGACCAAAATGTACATTCGTGCTAACCCCATTTCCCTGCACTCGGCCCATATCCTTTTATACCTTTTCCCATCCATCTATTTGTCCAAATGCCTTTTAAATGGTGTTAATGTATCCACCTCAACCATTCCACTGGCAACTGCACGGTGGGTGCATGTAACATATCTAAATGGGTTGGTTGAAATAACTATTCCTAATCAGGAAATTTGTATGATTTTTCAACATGCTTAGGTACAGGCTGGAACTTGATCATCACAGCAATGTTGTTAATATTTGTGATATTAATGTGATATTAAAATATGCTGTAAGCAATGTAATACAAGGCAACACAAGCAATTGAGACAATGCCTTAGACTATACATAACGCATATGCAAAGACTTAAAGTCCATTAAAATGCGGATAATGACTAATCTGTTCGTCATTGTTCTTTCAACTGATAGGATACCATAGAATTCCAAGCTAAGGTCCAAATATCTGAGAGTAACTTGAATAACGAACAGAATGAGTCTTTGGAAGAAAATGGATAAAGAAGTAAGTGAAATTGTTTAGATCTTTTTCATCTACCCGCTCCTCTCTATACATGATCAACCAACAGTATGTACTTTGTATTCTGAATGAGCTCTCAGTATGTTTGGAAACCAGGAGATGAGCACCCCAGTGAGGGGCATGTTGCAGACAAGATCTCAATATGTTCTAATTGAAACACAGAACATAGAACATTACAGCGCAATACAGGCCCTTCGGCCCTCGATGTTGCGCCGACCTGTGAAACCAATCTGAAGCCCATCTAACCTACACTATTCCATTATCATCCATATGTTTATCCAACGACCATTTAAATGCCCTTAAAGTTGGCGAGTCTACAACTGCTGCAGGCAAGGCATTCCATGCCCTTACTACTCTGAGTAAAGAATCTACTTCTGACATCTGTCCTATTTCTCTCATTAAGGGAGGTGTTATGCTGAATTAAAATTTCTTTGAGCTATCACTTGATTAAGAACCGTATTCTGGGGTCCTCATAATTCTATTTTATTACACAATATGTTTCATTTAGCCTGAATCCTGTAGAATATGGGGACAGATCTAATCTCAGTAACCATGGCAGTGGCTTGGTACTCTTAGTTTCTTATTTGAAGTAAAGACATATCAGAGTTAGTAAACAAAAGTTAAATTTAAAACCAGAAGTTTGAGATCCAGCCTGCTCTGTATTGTATTGAGCAGGGGGTATTTATGTGATTAAAATAGCATGGCAAAGCAGCAAACCAAATACACTTTGCATTTTACCAACACTTACATTGTGTAAGTGTTTCAGACTCTGGGAGATAGACTTCTGTCTGGACCACTGGTTATTCTACAGTCCCCTCAAGAGGTTAGATACAGTCATCTTAAGATGGTTGTGGGTTATGATTTGGTGACCATTCTCTTAGTAATTAGCCAGTTGATCTACCAGAGGGATTGTCCACACATGGGAGAATGAACATAATGAGCTCCTTATGATGGTAATTGACTGTGAAGTCAAGTTGCTATAGTCTTACCAGACTATAGGGCTGTTCTCGCTTGGAGAGAGACGACTGGTGGTGATTTAACCTGAGGGCCGTCACACCTTAGGCGAGGGGAGAGTTGAGAAGGAGAGTTCTTCATGGTGACCTCAGCCACTGTGGGGATTGAATCCACACTGTTGGCATCACACTGCTTTGGTCATTGAATGTAATCATCCAGTAACATATACCTGGGCCTGCCACCTTTCTACACACTCCTTGTGTGCATACCTCCAGCATGAACAATTATAAAGAAGAGACTTACAGAGGCTTTTGAGGTTGGCACGGAGGCACAGTGGTTCGCACTGCTGCTTCACAGCACCAGGGGCTTGGATTCAATTCGAGCCTTGGGTGACTGTCTGTCTGTGTAGAACTTGCACATTCTCCTTATGTATGCATGGGTTTCTTCTGGGTGCTCCGTTTCCTCCTACAGTCCAAAGATGTGCAGGTCAGGTGGATTGGCCATGCTAAATTATCTGTCGTGTCCAGGGTTGTGTTGGCTAGATGGATTAGCCATGGTAAATGTGGTGTTATGGGGATAGGGTAAGGGGAAGTCGTTCTGGGTGGGATGCTCTTCAGAGGATTCATGCTGATTTGATGGGCCAAATGGCATCTTTCTGCACTATAGGGATTCTGTGATTCTAGAAGGACAGAATGCCTAGCCTAACCCCATTATAAGAGTTTGAGCTGCCCAGAAAATTGTGATTTGGTTGCATCCGTTTGTGTTTCATGAGACATAAGTTAATGCTTTGAATGCAGAATAGTCACCTGCGTGATCTCTTTACTCCTTTTAAATCATGCTGAATCATGACAAGTGCTCATGCATGTGAAGTTCTGTGCTGGGAAACCAAAGTTATGGAATCTACCTTTATGTTCCATGTTTCTATTTTAATTATTTTTGTTTTATTCTCTAATAGCTGCTCAGCATTACAGAATTTGAGTATTGCTGAGAAAGGACATACTTTATTGAAAAGTTCTGACATCAGGACAATACACAAAAATTGTTAGATGTTTCATGCTGCTGCAATGCAGTAGCAACATGGGTGGTGCTTGCAACTAATAGGTTGCTGCTATTAAGCTAAAAAGATGTTCTGCAAAGCACGCAAATGAGTATTGTTATATGAAATAATAATGTTAGGTACATAGACCATACAACCCAACGACTGGCAGATCATACTAAACAATGTATACCTTTGGGTGCTCACAACAGGCAAGGTACTGACCATACTCAACTGTACTTGCAAAACTTGCGACACAGTGTCCAACAATAGGTGTGATTGCTTAATTGGACAGAGGTTCTTTACTCAGAGAGTGGTCAGGGCGTGGAATGCATTGCCGGAGAGGGTAGCGGAGTCGGCCTCATTAGGGGCATTTAAGCGTCTATTAGATAGGCATATGGATGATAGTATAAGGTAGCGGTGGAGCTTAGATAGACCTTAGGTTTAGGGTAAAAATTCGGCACAACATCGTGGGCCGAAGGGCCAGTACTGTGCTGTACTGTTCTATTTGCCAAATAATCCTGTGTGTATAAACAATCAGACTGACAAACAATTTAGGATTGTCAGTCAGGCTCACAGTGTGGCGCGTTTGTGTTTATGTGCAGCTACACATCTTAATTCACGGGGCCCCATTCTTGGCAAACATAAAATGAACATGTACACACAATGTGCTTGTTTCAATACAACAAAATAAATGACAACCATTCTGTGGTTAATTCCTCAGGTCAATATGTTGACCAATTAGAGTCAATCTGCCTGTTTTAAAAATTAAGCAAAGCTTGGCAGTTGTCTATCAGTCATCATCTTACTGGTGTTTTATCCATGGTATCCCCTGTACTAATCAGAGTCCATTTGCCAACCAAACAGCATTCTCCTCACATGCAGTATAAATCTTGTTGTACCTTAACATTGGTATTTTTTGAGTATTGTGTTGTTGAGTCCAAGATGAAGTCTTTGACAAAGTGTTTTAGGCAATTTTTCACCAAAGCTTAATTTTATTTTCTGAATAAAAATTAGCTTTTATAACTAAGCTACAATTAAAAGATGCTTTTTCATATTGGTGAAAAGAACTCTGAATATAAATTGATCTTCTGCAGTTTATAAAAATCTAAATGTACTTGGTACATAGGTCTGAGAATCAAAATGCGATTGCTTTTGTTAAATTGGGAGTGTTTAATGTGGGCTTAACATTTTTATTTACTATAGGAACTTAATAAGCAGTATTCTCCGAGCTGCTGGTCACATCGAATGGACAAAGATACTGTAATACAAGCTCATGTCAAAGAACTTACTAAAGGTTGGTGTTGGCAACAATGCTGGATATATTTTGCAGTTTACAAACAGTTGCTCATCTGATGGCTGTTACCTGCTGTTTCCACAAATGAGTTTTGAAAATGTTGTTAAATTGTTCTCAGGATATGAGGGTGTTGCTGGCAAAGCTGCATTTATTGTCCAATCCTTAGTCATTTTAAGAGTCAACTATATGGCAGGCTTCCCTCTCTGAACCAAGTTAGGGATCCTGTGCCATTTTTACCATGAAAGAGAACTTGGTGATAAGTGATTTCAATGATATGCATTGGGTGGCTTGCCTGAATGAGTAGTAATCAGTAATGAACTTGTAATTGTGGTCTCCTTGCTGTAGGAAGGATGTTGTGAAACTTGAAAAGATTCAGAAAAAATTTACAAGGATGTTGCCAGGGCTGGAGGGTTTGAGCTATAGGGAGAGGCAGGACAGTCTGAGGCTATTTTCCCTGGAGCATCAGAGGCTGAGGGGCTGACCTTATTGAGATTTATAAAATCACAAGGGGCATGGATAGGGTGAATAGCCAAGGTCTTTCCCCCAGGGTGGGGGAGTCCAAGACTAGAGGGCTTAGTTTTAAGGTGAGAGGGGAAAGATCTCAAAGACACCTAAAGGGCAACTTTTTCATGCAGAGGATGGTGCATGTATGGAATGAAATGCCAGAGGAAGTGGTGGAGGCTAGTACAATTACAATATTTAAAAAGCATCTGGATGGGTATATGAATAGGAAGAATTTAGAGGGATACAAACCAAATGCTGACAAATGGGACTAGATTAATTTAGGATATCTGGTTGGCATGGATGAGTTGGACTGAATGGTCTGTTTCCATGCTGTACAGGTCTATGACTCTATAAGTAACCATAGTAATTTCTTTATAAAATAATTTTTGAAGCCTGGCTGGAATGTTGATGCATTTTGTGCACTAATGGAGTTTTGTTTATTTTGGACACATTATTATTAATAATGGAGCCTTAATGGTTTATTAGAGAGTACTGGAATGCATTTTCTTTAAGCTTAGGCCCTTTAGCAGAGACAGGGAGACTTTTAATTTCGTTTTTTAACTTTGGACTTTTTTTTAACCTTGAAGACCTTTGAACAGGAAGACTGTATACAGCAGTGTTCCTGAGAAGCTTAGAATGAATTAGGTCCTTCGAGAGAGCAGTTTGTGTTGATTTCAGACCAGGAAATTGGTTACTTAGGCTGAATGCAGTGAAACTTAAGTATATGATGCATGAAGTAGATACCAGGAAGAAGCAACCATAGTTCTATTCAAAAATTGAAATCCAAGTGACTTAAACCTACTGAGGTTCAGGTGTGTGGTTTGGGTGCTGTACCAACAGTAGTAATTTGAGAACTGTATTGGGGTGTTTAGGGTACAGTACAAAAGCTATTTGTTTATTTTCAATTTATAAAGAAAAGCTTTGGGATTAATGGGATAATACCTGTATCGTGGGTTTAAACTCTTTGAATTAGCATTATAAATAGATAGTTTAGATATTTTTATTTTAGATATTTTGTTTTTTTTGTAAAAAATTTTCAATCTATAGTTAAAGCCAGATTTGCAGTATCACGTGCTAATGGTGTATCAAAAGATCATTTTGCTAAAACAAGGCAAATACAATTATGATCTTTCAAATCAGGTTCCTATCTGGGATCTCTCTTGTCTGGTAGCAGAATTGGAAGTTGCTTTGCATTGATCTTTCAGGGCACATCCAACATTCTGGAGTTGATATTTTACTTTGATTTCTTCTAGTGCCTGAAGTGAGGCTTTTTAAGAATCAGTATAACATTCAGTCAATAGAAGGAGCAGAAATGCTGTGAGAGAGGAAAACATTGTCAGCAGGGCAGATAACTGTGCCAATCTACCTTCACTGTAAAAGTTTGCTTAGTGTGGATTAGTGTACATGTGTTCTTTATTTAAGTTAGCACCAGACAAGTACAACTGATTTTACCAAGTGGCTTTTATCCCAGCAATGTTCTGAACCTTTTACCTGCTGTGGGAGAAAATAATCAGTTTACAAACAAAACTGAATGACAACTCTCAGCGTTACTTTTGTTCAGCTACAAAGAAAGTAACGGAATCTGCAGATGTAAAAAAACGATCCAGTCCAGATTACAAAGGCATTACATTGTTTCTGTCTCAAGTCCCATTATCACATTAGTAGTTTCAGAACAGTTGAATTGACCTTGGAGTGTCTGCCACTAATGAGTCCCACCAGCGAACCCCTGCAGCTGGGTCAAATTAGCATTGAAGAGAACTTCATACTGTAAATTGCTAGTTCAGTATCAAGATCATAAGAACTATCTTTGTAGAGATAGTAGGAACTGCCGATGCTGGAGTCTGAGATAACAAGGTGTAGAACTGGATGAACACAGCAGGCCAGGCAGCATCAGAGGAGCAGGAAAGCTGACGTTTTGGGTCAGGACCCTTCTTCAGAAATGGGGGAGGAGAAGGGGATTCTGAAATAAATAGGGAGGGGGGGAGGCGATGATGGAGGGTGGATAAAGGAGCAGGTAGGTGGAGAGAAGATGGACAGGTCAAGGAGGTGGGGGTGGAGCTGGTAAAGGTGAGTGTAGGTAGGGAGTTGGGAAGGGGGTTGGTCAGTTGAGGGAAGATGGACAAGTCAAGGAGGCGGGGATGAGGCTAATAAGTAGGACATGGGGGTGGGGGAAGGGTTGGTCAGTGAGGTGGGAGGAGCAGATAGGTGGGAGAAAAGACGGACAGACCAAGGAGGCGGGGACGAACTGGGCTGGTCTTGGGATGAGGTCAGGGGTGGGGAGATTTTGAAGCTTGTGAAGTCCACATTGAGACCATTGGGCTGCAGGGTTCCCAAGTGAAATATGAGGTGCTGTTCCTGCAGCCTTCGGGTGGCATTGTTGTGGCACTGGAGGAGGACTAGGATGGACATGTCATCCAAGGAGTGGGAGGGGGGAGTTGAAGTGGTTTGCAACTGGGAGGTGCAGTCGTTTATCACGAACCGAGCGTAAGTGTTCCACAAAGCGGTCTCCAAGCCTCTGCTTGGTTTCCCCGATGTAGAGGAGGCCACATTCGGGAACAGTGGATACAATATACCTCATTAGCAGATGTGCAGGGGAACATCTGTTTAATGTGGAAGGTTTTCTTGGGGCATGGGATGGGGGTGAGGGGGGAGGTGTAAGGGAAGGTGTAGCACTTCCTGCGGTTGCAGGGAAAAGTGCCAGATGTGGTGGGGCTAGTGGGGAGTGTGGAGCGGACGAGGGAGTCACGGAGAGAGCGGTCCCTCCGGAAGGCAGATAAGGACGGAGAGGTAAAAGTGTCCTTGGTAGTGGGGTCAGATTGCAGATGGTGGAAGTGGCAGAGGATGATGCGTTGGATCCGGAGGTTGGTGGGGTGATACGTGAGGGCGAGGGGAATCCTGTCTTTGTTGTTATTGCGGGGAGGGGGTGTGAGGGTTGAGTTGCGGGAAACGCGAGAGATGTGGTCGAGGGCGTTTTTGACCACTGTGGAGGGGAAATTGAAAAACGAGGACATCTGGGAAATCTGGGAATGGAATGTCTCCTCTCGGGAGCAGATGCGGCGGATGCGAAGGAATTGGGAATACGGATTGCATTCTTGCAGGAATGTGGGTGAGAGGAGGTGTAGTCTAGGTAGCTAGGAGTCGGTAGGCTTGAAATGGATATCGGTTTCCAGGTGGTTGCCAGAGATGGAGACAGAGGGGTCCAGGAAGGAGAGAGAGGTATCGGAGATGGTCCAGGTGAACTTCAGGTTGGGGTGGAAAGTATTAGTGAAGTGGATGAACTGTTTGAGCTCCTAGTGGGAGTGTGAGGTGGTGCCGATACAGTCATCGGTATAACGGAGGAAGAGGTGGGGGATAGGGCCAGTGTAGCTATGGAAGAGGGACTGTTCCACATATCCTACAAAGAGGCAGGCATAGCTTGGGCCCATGCGGGTACCCATGGCCACCCTCTTTGTCTGTAGCAAGTGGGAGGAGTTGACAGAGATATATTTCAAGAGATATATTCAGGAGATTTTTTTAAAAAATTCCTGATAACACCAAGACAATCCAGAAGGTTTAACATCCTTAATGAGGAATCATTCAGATTCAATCCCTGGATGAGCAAAATTAATTAATATCAACAAGGGAGTAGTTTGAGGTTGATGATAATGTCAGGCTTAGCTGTAGTGACAAACAATATTTCTAAGCAAGTAATGAAAAGACATGTGAAAAATATAGTTGTATTATTGCATAGATTACAGAAAGGCAGTGTACCTTGAAGTCAGATGACATAACGATCAACATCATGACATGTGACATTCCAGTGTAAATGTTCCCCACTCACTTTCAATAGCAGTCACAGCAGCAGAATGTAGTTATTGCAGTCACCCATGTATAGTGTTACAGTCATGCAGTGTAGTCACAACATTAGTAAGCATAGCAACCAGATTAGATGTAAGTTTCAAATCTTATAACAGTGTAAATAGCACTGTTAAATTTTCAAGCATCTGTGAGCACCTAGTCCATGGTATTTATTACATGAGCTACCATATAGGGAACACAGACTACACCATACTGGCCATGGTGTTTGATCCTAGATGGAATTAAATGGACACTGAAAGCTACTGGCAGCAATTTGCTACTAAAGGTTGAAAAAGTGAAAGCAGCTGTGGTATTTATGAAGAATCCTAACTGAGATTTATTATCCATCTGAGTTCTGATTTGAAATTAACAACAAACAGTCTAGACCAAAGTGTTACACCCTGTATTGAAGCACAGTGACCTCAACGGAAGAAGAACAGTTCTCACTATACTTACCTTTTTTTTTCTTAAAAAAAAAGGGAAGCCTCGGTAATGTCTGATTCAAATCAAAAATAAAGCTTTGTAAGAAATCCAGGTTAGCTCCAGTTAGGCAAAATGATCCTAGGATAAAGCTCCACCAAAATGCTGGAAAAAGACTGTTCTTAATATTATTAAGGTCTTACCTGTGTCCAGATGTCAGTTGATTCCGCAATTTTGTTTTTCGGAAATGGTGCAAAAGCAGGAAAAATGGTGCATGTGATGTCACACCAATGTCAGTTTTGCGCATGTTTGTTATAAACAAGCACTGTTCAGTTATTTTGCAAAAATAGAAACTTTAAAGCAGCAACATTAAGAAAGAGACAAAAAGGGAGTAATCAATAATGACAAAAATAAGAAAAGTGTTACAGATCCTTTGTTTACTGGCACTGTTACAAAGCATAAAGCTGCACTGTTATAGATGGAAAGAAAACATCTGAACATGGATATTCACTCCAATTAAATCATCAGTTATTTAAAGAAAGAAAAATCATTACTTAGCTGATAACGAAAGACATGAAGTTGAATGCTTATTGCTTTGGGAAATGAAGGAATAAGAAAAATAAAATCTGCTGACCACGAAGATCTGGACTACGTTTTTAGAAAATCCGTTTAAAGTTTAAGTCAAATTCAGGATTCACAGGCTTGAGTTCTTATCATACCAACAATATCCTGGTGAAAAATTTGGCCGATTGCTTGGTAGGTGTTCTTGCAAAAGTACAGTTTGTGATTTCACCGAAGCTAACTTAACTGAAAGGTTTATGGAATTTGTCGTCATCTCTATAACCATTAAATCCTACAGAAAAGTACCTTCCGACAAACACAAAGAAAATATTGTCTGAAGCATCATTGGTAGATGGACACAGTTTGAAGAAATTGTAGCAGGCTAGTAGCATCCACAGGTTCTTGACTTCGGCCATCAATAGGGTCTGCAAAACATTCCAGTTTTGTACACTATATGGCTATCTCATCTATCAAAACAGTGTCCAGCTTTATGCATGTTATGCAAGCTGCGTTCTGCAAGAGGGCATCAGGCTAAACTATACAAGAAGCTCAAGTGTCAGGGAAACCCAAAGTGTGACAAATGCAGCATGTGAAGAAGAGCTAACCAAGGAACAATGTCAAACATGTTTCTAAACTTCCATCCGTGGCACACAAGTATGTGCATGAAGTCCAAGAAATATGCGTAACCATATAGCTTACAGATGCCCGTCAGTCAGTAAATGTGTTAACAAATCATATGGATGCTATCAGAAAAACTGAAGCCTTTATCACCAAGTAATGCATCACAAAAGGAAGGGAAAACATGCCAAAATTGAAATGAGTACAATTGTAAATATCATCCCTTTTGTACCATGTATGCATTATATACCACATGAGGTTTACTCAGGGAATTGGCACAGAGTGGTACAGTCCACAAATGATAATCTAACTGTTTACACTGGGTTTGACATTCCAAACATTGATTTTAGCCATTTTAAATGTTTATGTAGTTCCTCAGGATGGACACCTAAAACTTCTTACATCATTGAAACAGCTGGACAGCTATTATTACCTTACCAGTATGTATGAATTTAAGTATAATTACAAGCTATGAGAGAACAAACATGCTAGTCCCAACACCTAGACCACAACATCCAGTCTATCCATGACTTGTCTAACTTTATGCAGACAGATTTTATTCTATCTTTAAAGTTGATGTTGTGCTACAGCTGAAGAATATTTACTAGATAGCCCTGCCTTTAAGGTGAAAAGGATAGTTTTCTCTACGTTTTACTCTTATCTTTTTACTGACTTAGCATTTCTAATCAGTACATATTTTTGTTGAGTTTCATTTTCTTCTTGTTCATTAACTAATAAATTTCCTCTTTCTCTAGCTTAAAAGAGTGGTTAAATTGGCTCTATTTAAAACATGCATAACATTGGAATTGGGAAATATATCGAAGAGGGAAGGGATCATTCATTTTCAGTTAATTTTGTTGTGACTAACAGATGGAGAGGGTTGAATGAGCTAAAGGGAATACTCAGATCATTATCATTGTGGAATTGGTATTGGATCCAAAAAAACTACAATTAGAAATAGAAATGGAGATAATAATGCTCAATTTTTTTTTGATTATTTCCTTTCCAGAATCATTATATATTGGAGAAAACAGGTACTTTATTACACGTTAAAACATGCACAGAAGATAATTAAATGGGAGTTAACGGATTACTTATATAAACTCTTGTTAGTGAAAAATAGAAGAAAGTAACAAAAACATGAAGAACAAGAAAATTACAAAATGGAATAACAAACCCAAATATCTTTATTAGGTACAAGAAGTAAATGATCTCACTGGTGACCTGCTCTGAGGAATTTGCCAGCGCTGCTCTGAAGGATGGTACTTCTGACAGTGTAGCACTTCCTCACCATTGCACAAAGTGTCAGATTGTGCTCCAGACATCCAAAAAGGAGCTCAACATCTGTATTCAGATCTCAATGGTGCTAATGTTGCCTTTCCAACAGACTGTGTCACTACTGTATTTCTAAAGTGTTAACTTGACTATTTGCCTCAAAGTAAACAGTGTTTTTGGCAACCTTCAGGGACTGAACAAGGCCGCAACGTCGCTCAGACTTGGTTAGATGTTGCCTACGGACAAGGGGATGATGAAATCTTAGATATTTATCTCCCTCCAAATCCATCACCAGGTTTGTGGAAGAATATAATCCAACATTAATCATTTTACTTCACTGGGGAGTCAGTTTGGATAAATGCTTTTTTATTTGCTATAAATATTTACACTGGGGCTAACTGGACAGTTTTTTTTTCTGATGTGCTATAATAGGAATTGCATTTGGAGAAACCGTTTTATTCCTGACAATTTTTGGATTCATTTCTTCTGTAGTCATCATTTCTTGATCAAATATATTTTCCTGGTGTACTCTAGTGCTTTACCCTGAATATCTATTATTCATGTGTAAATTTTGATGACTAATAACACCAAATTATTGGACTGCATGGGACATTGGCAAAGAAATCTAATTCAATTCAACTTTAATATGCAGGTTAGGTACTACAGCCTGGGGGTGGACCTGACCCTTTTTTAAAAAAAAAGATGTTTGCCACTTTCCTTCAATAAACACGCCACCATAACCACCCCCTAGCAGAGATAGTATCCACTACAGTTGTTGAATCAGACTTTGGACCTTCTTAATCTGAATGACTCCCAATATGGATTGAATATCATTTAACTTTTCTGCTGCTGAGGTGCAATTCATAGGATAGTAAACAAGCATCTAATAAATAGAATATTTGCTGTGAAAGTAGCAACTGGACATCTACTATCTAACCTGGGACTAAATGATATGATTTGCATAAAAGTTGAAAGCTTCTTTGGCCAGGTAAACTTTGTTAATAAAATGCATTCGCTGCTGATGTAATTCATTTCCATGCACTTGCATTAGTAACAGATGTTTGTGCTGTAAAGAAGTTTTGCAATTCAATATTCCTAGAGATTTAGAAATTCCTACCACCTTACAGTTCAAAAATCAGAAAGCCTTACTCATGGCCATGACAACCCAAGTTAATTGATTTATGATTTATCAATAACATCACCACAAGTTACAGTCACATTCTATCTACAAATTCTGTTGATTTAATTTCCCAATGTATTGATTTTGGTTCTGAATAAGTTATCCTCTGCTGTGTGCCACATAATATGGCGAAGCAATTAAATAAGACAACTTGTCAACAGTACCCTTGTGACTCCACACAATGATTTCTTGTCAATAGCACGAAGTCAATTCGAATAAGACTCTATCATGGAAAAATTGTGCAGCCTCATCTGGTGCAGGTATCTTCATTCATGGACCAAAGTTTCTTCCCATGAAATGATCGAAGTCCAAAAATATTAATGAGTTGTCATGGAGATTATAAGTAAACCCAAATGCAACAGTTGGCAAAGTGCTAAAGATAAAAGCAGCATCATCTGTAAAAAAGGTTTTAATGAATATGTAGATGAGCTTCTGAGATTAACTGTGACCTCAATACTTGTGTGTTAGTATTCTGTGAAGAAGTTGGATCTTGTACAGCATGCAGCTCTGTAGTCTTACCATCATGTACAGTGTAACAGTAAGTTAGAGGTAACAGTAACCTAGAAGTCTGATCTGAACTTGTATCAAGACCCAAAGAACTCACATCTGAAACCAATCCAACATCAATCACATGATGTAAAGGAAAATCTTGCTAAAATCTGAATTATTTTGTCAGTGAATCAGGTTACAGGATCTGAAAGTCCTTTTTACAGTCACTCACTTCCCAAAGTGTTTCTTTGTGTTCCTGAATGGCTTTCAACATTGTCCTGTAGCATATTGAATATGAAATTGACATTGTAATTGTCTTATTTTGCTGAATAATAAATAGTGGTCTATTGAAAGCTTGGGGAAAGGTGATATTTTCCATGTAAATTGTCTCCCCAATAAAGCTTTCAGAAGATTTGTCCAGAGAGGCAATGTTCACTGTTATTTGGTTGGAAAGCAGTATTCCTTCCTATAGGAAACTGGGTTAGAGTATCTGTTAAGCTTCTCAGACAGCCAATTGTTGGTGAATTGATTAGAACATTGCATTACCTCAAGATATGAAATCAGATTCTCGAGCTCAAACCAATATTAATGGTATAAACCATATTTAGCTGGAAATCCAAATATGTGCAGGTTAGGTGGATAGGCCATGCTAAATTGCCCATAGTGTCCATGGATGTGCAGGTTAGGTCGATTATTCATGGGAAATACAGAGTTACAGGCATAGCATGGGGGGGGGGGTGGGTCTGAGTGGAATGCAGTCTGGAGAGTTGATGTGGAGTCAATGGGCTGAATGGCCTGCTTCCACACTGTAGGGGTTCTGTGATTCTATGACTTGTCCTTTGTGACCAGTTGTAAATACCTTGGTTAGATGAGTGGTTCATCCTCTACTCTGGAAATATTGCACAATACTACGTAATTGGACAACAGACAAAGTAAAAAAAGCCTTAAAATCAAATAATGAAACAATAAAAAGTAACATTGAGTTAATTTTTAGAAGATAATTGTGTCTGTAAAATAAGCATGTACCATCTGCTACTCTGTCTTTGTATATATAACATGGTGATTTTGCAAATTGCTTTCATTGAATCATTTGTAACATGAATACAGATGAATGCAACTGGAGTGAAGGTAGACCAACACTAACCTTGTTTTAGTAAAATTACAGCACCAGATCTGCTCATCTATTTTCATGGAGGTTACTGGAAGTTTCTGAGGTGAGTCTTGGCATTATCAATAAGTCAAAAAATATATAGTCAAAGATAAAACATGTGGGTAGAAACCAGAAGCTGAATGAAAAGTATATTGTAATTGAAAACAGTTGCTGGGGGTCCATGACGTTAAATCCAGTGATGTTAAATAATATGATTTGAACATCTTAATTCCACAATTTGTTAACACTGGACATAACAAAGCGTGATTCTGCTAAAATATTGATTTATTATGGTTTGCAGCAAAGACTTGTCTGGTTTCATGGTGTCTCCATTGGCTAAAGCTGGAGTAATTGTTGTTGCTGTTGATTACACTTTGGCCCCAAAAGGTAGGTACAGCAGAGCCTGTTACCAACAATAGAAATTCCAGATCATATTGGGGTTCAAAACTTTTAATCTCTTAAGATTTATTTCATGACAAATATCTAATATCATAGTATTTTAAGCCATTCCATTGCCAGCAGTGTGTTTATTACAAAATGAGGAACTTGTTGCTGTTCTCATTCCTTATTATATGTTATTTCCATCAAACTTTACTGTAATTACAACAGAATGAAAACTACTTTATAAGTACTGTTCTATGTGCAATAATTTTCTTCACCTGTTATGGAAGTGAAAGTCAACTCTGGGTAAAAACCAGTTCCAGGAGCTGGGTTAGGAACATAAAGATAATCTGATTATGTCGTGGACAACAACAATTTGTATTTATATCATACCTTAAATGCAATAAAACATCAAAGGTACATAGCAGAAGCATTGTCCAACACAGTTTGACACTGAGCTCTTTAAAGTGACATTAGGACAGATGATCAAAAACTTGGTTCAAAAGACAGGTTTTAATGACTGTCTTGAAGGGACAGTTAGAGGTACAAGACAGAGAGGTTTTAGGTGTGAACTCCAGAGTTAGAATCTAGGCAGTAAAGACAGTACTGCCAATACTGATGCAAAGAAATGTGTCAAAGTCAAGATTTGGAGACCCACTGAAATCTCAGTGTTATACAGCTGGAGGATAGACGACAATAACTTGCATATGTAGGACACCATTAATGTAGCAAAACATCCCGCAGTGTTTCATATAGGAGCGGTGAAGAAACGGAAACCAAATTGTTGCAGGAAAATGGCCAGGAAAGGTGGTTCAAAGCAAGGGTGAAAGAGCTCTTTTACAAAAGGTGTTGAAAACTATTTAAATCTGGTAAGGAAAATGTTAGAAATAATTGAGTCATAAGTAATAAAAGCATTGATGAGAAATTTGATGATGGTGTGTATGAGGTAGAAATTGAGAGAACAGCATTATTAAGTTGGGTGAATAATATGCAGTGTTTGAGCTTAGCATAAGGTCTCACAGTACACAAGAATTATGTGTTTTCAGATTCCGAATGAGAAGCAGCAAAGGATGCCATGAACGTACACTGTCAAAGCCAAGGCTGACGAAGCAGCCCGGAGGGTGAATAGAATAGAACTTGGGAATTTCAGTTAATAAATGAGTAGACTGCCGCCAATCTTACAAGTGTTTAGCTTTAGCAAACTCTTGCACATCTTGATGGACTGCTGGTTGGATAAGATAAGAAAGACAGTCAAGGGTGGTGGTGAAGAGGTAAAGTTCGATGTTATCAGCTTGAAGTTGTAAATTGGTCTCATGTTTATGAATAATGTTATTCAGAGGCAACAAGTGTGAAAATGAGGAATCAAAGGAATCAATATTGTGCAACACTAAAGCTTACAGTAAAGTTTGGTAACAGAACCATTTTAAAAGATGTACTGAGATAACAAGCATGGGGCTGGATGAACACAGCAGGTCAAGCAGCATCATAGGAGCAGGAAAACTTGACGTTTCGGGCCTAAACCCTTCACTGCCTAGTTTTGGTACTGGAAGAGACTACGTTAGTCAGAAAAACTGAGTTTTAAATTTGAATTATTGATTGAAATCTAAGCCACAGTGGAAACTTGGAGCAATACTTTAAGACAGATGTGTAAATGGCAGTGTTGACACTCTATTCCTTGAAGAGATAAACTGCTTCAAAAAGACAGAGCAAGTGATTCTCATGCAGTATTTTACCTAAACAAATTCATGAATGTTACGTTTTTGCTTTGTATAATAAAATGATGTAACACCAACTTCGACTCTGCTATTTCTGCATGGAATTGTAATTTAAAATTAAATTTTAAGACATTTTATCATTGAATTTTCAGGTAATATGGACTTAATTGTATCTCAGGTCCGACGTAGCGTAGTTTTCATTGTGCAGCAGTATTCTTCTTTGAGGTAAAATCTCACGTCATACTTAAGAATTTCAAGGCTGTAAAACAGAAAGGGTTCTGTTCCATGGAGTAACTGTTGTGAGATAGCAAAGTGCTTCAATTATCCTAGTAATTTGTTGGAGGACAGATTGGTGGATTAGCTGCTGTGACCTTTGCAAGCACTCCTGAAAACTGCAATCCGCAGACTTGAGGGCAGTTGCCTGTGCTTACATGGCAACAAACTGACTTGCGTAGCAACAAACTGATCTTGCACGACAATTCAGCACTCTGAATGGCTGCTGCTTGTGCTGCAATGAATGTTGTGGCATCAGCGTTATAGGTATTACATCACTGCTGAATTTACCAGCGAGCAAATGGAATTGACATTTGCTTCCTGTCATGATAGAAAGTTTAGAATCAAAGTTCTGCACAAAAACTTTTACCAAGTTGGTGCTAGATATCTTTGTGTTCCTAGAGACTGGAAACTGGCTTTTTGGCAGGCTTCTGAATTCAGCCAGCCTTTTGTTCAGCATACCCATCAGTGTGTTCTTCAGTAGCCTGCCTGAACATTATTCGACTTCTGCAGTTGAACTTATTCACAGTCTTACCCTCCGAGCTGGCATCTGCATATCCTTGCTACCTGCCCTTAGTGGCAGGTAACTTGGGTAAATGAAAAGTGAAGAAGTCAGGCTAATGTGGAGAGGGGAAAAGTGGCAAGCAAGAGATGGAACATTCTGGTTGCCCTGCTGTAGGAAGGATGTTGTTAAACTGGAAAGGATACAAAAAAGATTTACAAGGGTCTTACCAAGTTGGGAAGTCTTGAGTTATAAAGAGATGCTGGGACTTTCTTCTTTGGAGCATAGGAGGCTGAGACATGACCTTTTATAGAGGTTTATGAAATCATGAGGAGCATAGATAGGGTGACTAGACAAAGTCTTTTCTCTAAGGTAAGGGAGTCCAAAATTAGTGGGCACAAGTTTAAGGTGAGAGGGGAAAGATTTTAAAAAGGACCTGAGGGGCAACATTTTCACATGGAGGATGGTGCATATATGGAATAAACTGCCAAAGGACGTGGTAGAGGTGGGTATAGTTACAACATTTAAAAGACATTTGGACAGGTATATGGATAGGAAAGATTTAGAAGGATATGGACCAAATGCAGGCAAATGGGACTGGTTCTGTTTAGGAAACCTGGTTAGCATGGACGAGTGGGCTGAGAGGTCTCTTTCTGTGTTGTGTGACTTTATGACTCTGTGAGTCCAGGAAGTCAGAAATTATGGAATGAGGAGGAACTGAGAGGCAAGGAGGATTATTTATGAGGATACTGTCAGCTTCATTGGTTTCAATCCCGTCACTGGTTATGACCTTGACGAGGGCCGTTCCAATAATAACTAGCATTGTTTCCTCCATCGTGGTAAGGATGTGCAGTCATGCCGTCCTCCTCTGGCTAGCTTCTGCTGGCTCCAGTTCATGTGCTACCTGATCCTCCAAGCGAGAGGAAAGTCTACTGAACAATCTGTTTAGATGGTGCGGCTGACACCAAACATGTGAGGGTGAAATGAAGCTTATGAATATTACACAAGAGTTCTTATTGATAAAGATTGTTGGTAACTTGAGCAGTGTCTGCAGTTGTTTTTACAACTCTTGTGGGATGTGGGCACCACTGGCTAGGCCAGCATTTATTGTCCTTCCCTAATTTCCCAGAGGACTGTTAAGAGTTGTTGAAGATATGGAGTCACACGTAGGCCAGATGGCAATTTCCTGGGTTTTTCCCGACAGTCAACAACAGTTTTATGGTCGTCATCAGACTCTTAATTCCAGACCTTTGCTGAATTCAAATCCATGACAGGACTTGAACCTGGGTCCCCAGACATTACTTGGGTCTCTAAAATGATAGTCCAGCAGTAATACCAATAGGCCATCACCTTCCCAGCTGAAAGGATTGGTATTTAAAGTGACTGACCTTAACCACTTGTATGAGGTCAAAGAACTTAGAACTGCATTCAGGTCCTCATGATCTGAACCTGACTTCATGCCTGACATTTCCCTTTGCATTTTGATTGTGTTTCTGGGGAACCTCCTGCCCACACCACCCCCCCCCCCCCCCCCCCCCCCATGGATGTGCGACATCTCTACTTCTTTTCATCTCCACCACCTGTACCTCTAGACAGCATCTAAAAGAGACTGCCCTCACAATATCCAATATGGAATCTTCCTTCTTCCCAGGACAACTTGCATTTCCCCCATGACTTCCAGTGCCTGGTCTTGCCATTGACTACCACTCCTTTGAGGGATGCAAGCTATTTTTAAGTAGTGCAAACTGTTTAGAAGCAATGCAGGCTATATGTAAGACAATGCACACTAGCTTTAAACAGTGCAAACTAAGTGGAAGCAGTGCAGGCTAACTGTAAGTAGCATACATACATAATTAAGGAAATATGATTTAAAAGTCCTTTAAAATAGCAACATTAAAAATGATGAATTAATTTTGTCATTTCTTAATCACTCATTTTTTGACCTGTGAGTTCAAGAAAATGTCAGCTCCTTCATTAGGAAATTTTCCACTGTGAGCCAGGCAGTGATGGATCCCTGAAGGCAAGAGCAGCTGGAAGTAAAGCTGTACTCAAATTGATCAATTCCAGAGATTTATTTTCTATCAAGATTATAAAGCAAGAGGGAGCAAATCCCACGCTCCACTACCCACTAACATCCAGTCACTGTTTAAAAACTCTCCCATTTTAAAAAAAGGATATGCTTGAGTAGAATTCAGTGCTGATGTCAGAATCCACCAGGACAAAACATGCTTGCACAACTTTGAATTGTTAACAGAGGTTGACGTTATTCCAGCAGAAAAAAAATGCAGTTCACATGGTCTTCTGAATAAACTGTTCCCTGCCAAAAGTGCACAGAGTGGGAAATATAGAGCTGATTACTGTTCTGACACAATCACCAAATGTTTATACTCCTTTTCTTTTGCTTGTTTTGCAGTGGTGTTTACCTCTGTGGACATTCTGCTGGTGCTCATCTAGGAGCCATGGTACTTTGTACGGATTGGAAAGAGTATGGTGTCTCTCCTGATATTGAAGGTAATAACAGCAAAGTATTGAGTTACTTCAAATTAGTGCACTTAGCTTTGCTTTCAATCATTTCTGTTACAGTAACCAAAGTCATTCCTGGGGTAGTGAACTTAAATTTTGTTACTCTGCCTGGGAACATAAAACTACACTGGTGTTCCTCCTCACATCCCTGAATAAAACTCATTTGGGACTTTTTAATGAACTGTTGTGTGCATCGAACTGAGGCATGTTCATGTTGGGAATGGAATACATTTCTATTTTGGGTATCTAGTGTGAGCATTAAGCACTCTCAGGTCAAGTAAATAGCCAGATGTGCAGTA
Source organism: Ginglymostoma cirratum (assembly GCA_024137785.1). Classification (NCBI taxonomy): domain Eukaryota; kingdom Metazoa; phylum Chordata; class Chondrichthyes; order Orectolobiformes; family Ginglymostomatidae; genus Ginglymostoma; species Ginglymostoma cirratum. The sequence continues at coordinate 12,909,808 of JAHRHZ010000082.1, read as the reverse complement.
AACTTTCTTTTATTCTATCCCAATAATGAGTACAAAATAAAAATAACAACATTAGCATAATGCATTTCAGATTGGCTCCATGAAAAATACTCAAAAGTTTTGACATTTCAGATTGATATTCCAAATTTTTATTCATAATGAGCAGAAGCTGAACAGGTGGTTGAAATGTGCCGGTGTTTTAATAATGATGAAAACTTCCACTAATCTAATGAGGAAAAATTTGTGTGGTTACATGAGTAATCAGAAAACATGAAGTGATATGTGAGCCTTTGTAGATATCAACTTGTTGAGACACATTAAGACACTAGTCTAGGACAGGTGGGATTTAAATCCCGACCATCTGATCTAGAGACGTGTTGTAAAATATCAGTGCCACTGCACCACAAGAGGCCATGTGAGCTTTTGCATTACAGCCACACATAACATGCAGCACACACTATATCAAGTTCTTATTATTTAGGTGTTTAACCAAGATTTTTGAAAAATTGAAAGATATGGATGTTTCAAAAATATTGACTAAGTTTTAATGTGGATTATTTACAACAGCATTCTAATTTTACAAGGCCATTGACTGATGGCACTAGACAGAACCATGTTTTGTTTCTCCACAGGTGCTTTACTTGTCAGTGGGATTTATGATCTCTGTCCAATTGTTCATACCTTAGTCAATGATCCTCTTCAGATGACTGAGTAGGTTCGCTGAGCATTCATCGCTGGTGACCACGTTTGTATTTATAAATAACTACATTTTTGCAACCAGAACCAAAGGTGCAAAGTTCAATGACCCTAGTATTTGCGTCAGACCCTCACTATTTTGTGTGGTATGTATTTTCACACTTAATAGTGTGAATAGCTGGTAATTCTTCATCCCAACTCAGTTGGTATTTACTGCTCATTTTGTTTTCAGTTCTAGCTTTATTTTAGTTTCTAATAAGTTACAAAATGAAGTGAGTGCACTGGATCTTGGCTTGCCAATGAAACAAGCCATCATCTATTTATATTATTTCTGTTTACTGTTGTATTGTCAGTAAGTGATCACATTTTCACTCAAGTTTAGATGTGAAACAGAAACTTTAGAAGTCTTGTATCAGCAACTTATTTGCATGGCTAGAAATTATCTTGCATTTCACAGTTAATATGATCATCAGCTATTAGCTTTTTATTTCTAATAATTAGTTGTTAAATCAGGCCAACATGTTTGAATCAATTCCGTGTGATTTGCAATTGTGACAAAATTGTTTTCCCTTTTACGGGTAGACTTTAGTTTTGATGACAGCTTAATAGTTATTTTGCCACATCATCTGAAATGAATATTTCATTACGACTTGATAGGGCTGATGCTCTGCGAAATAGTCCGATGCAATTTGTGAATATCATGAAGCAGCTGAATGGGAAGTGTGAGATCATAGTCGCTGTGGCACAGCATGACTCAGATGAATTTAGGAAACAATCCCAAGAATATTACCAGGTACATTTTCATTTTATATATTTCATCTGTTTCACTTCTATTATCCCTATTTTCCTATCTCCTGGGACATGTTATTCAAGCAGATTTTGAATAATTCAGCTTAGCCTAAGTAGAGGCTTATGGGTATGGTGGACCAACCTAAACCAGCGCTTCCCAAATTGTGGGTCATGACCACCAGTGGAGTCACCAGTCAAAACGTTGGTGCCCTGAGCTCAAAAGCAGCAATAGCTACTTTGCCCCGATAAATCTTCTCATTTCTTAAACAGAGAGTGCAGCCTCACTGGCGATATTTGAGGCTAGATGTTGTTTTGCAAAACCCTGTAGAAAAAGTGTTTTAAATACAGAGTCTGTGGAATAAACAGCTTTCCAGACCCAGCCTGCATTGTCCCTCCAACCTTTCATCAACAACTGTTGCAAATCTTGCATTCCTCTAATTGCCACCATCATCCTGACATTTTCATAGGTCCCTTGCACCCACACCACCAAATCAGGGATCTGGAATTATAGCAGTTTTCAAGTACAGTTGTACTTAATATGTTAAAATGAATTGATTTTTCATCCCTCTCAGCTGGATAGATTGTTTTCCTTTGTGGAAGAATCTAGGACTTAGTGGTCTCTGAATAATGGGTCAACCATTTAAAACTGAGATGAGGATTCTTTTTTCATTGAGGGTAGGGTAGTGAAACTGTGGAATTCTTTACTGCAGAGGACTGATGAGACAGGATAGTTAAGTATATTTTCAGGATTGAAATATACAGATTTTTAATCTGTAAGGAATCGAACTAAAAGGATAAGGCAGAAATATGGATTTGGATTATCAGATCAGCCTTGATCTCACTGAATGGTGGAGCAGGCTCAATGGGCTGAATGGCCTACTCTTTCTCCTATGTTTATGATCTTAAGGTACCTCCTTGGTCTTTGAGGTAGTTCTGAGGCCTTAGAAGATGTATCAGCAAGGTATCTCCTACACAGTCCACTGTCTCAGATATTGATATCTCGGTGAGAATGTCAAATTTAGAAATATTGGGAATACAAGCTAGTGAGCACCTCACTGTGACAATTCTGTAGCTGGCTGAGAAAGAAATGCCCCAGGCTGCCAGAGACCAAGCACCTTATCAACCTCGGCAGGAGAGGACTCTACGGTGTCGGCAGTCAAGGACTTTGTCAGAATGCACAAGGAAACATAAGTACAGCAGACAGGTCTGTGGGAGTTAATACCATGATAGCCCAGAATCTACAGGAGTAGAGACCCAGCTGTCTCAAGCAAGTGACTGTCCGGCTGTATCCATGAAGAGGTTGGCAACTACCATGGAAAGTCAAGACTAGCACTCCTAGGGTCTGCTGGACACGTGCACAGACTCCTGTACTCCATTTCACCAGCCACTGGTGCCCATGGTGACAGGGGAACAGAGAACCTGGTGTTTACTCCAGGTGCACCTTCCTCACGTGGGGTCAGATGGTTCCAGAAGGCATCCAGTCAGAGGAGGAACTTCAGAATGTCCTCTCAGGACACACCAGAGGTGGCCTGACCCTCCACTTCCAGCCTGCCTGCACCTTTCTGATCCTTGAAAGTTCAAAATGAGGAGGGTCCACTTGCCACTGACCAGGAGACTCTCAGCATGTTAGCGCTGTTCAGACTTAGGGTCACATGATAAAATCTCTAAGTTCAATGGTTTTCAGTGTTGAGCAGCCTCCCTCTACCCCAGCTAGAGAACCTGGGACTACACTGAGATATACTGCAAGGGAAAGACAAAAGATAAACTTTGAGTGCACGTTGGCCACATGGATGACATTGCACTGTACATTAATGATCATGTTTTCATTAATGTTAATGGTTTTGCAATAGTTCTGTTTGAGTCTCTGCCTAGCCCCATTTATAACTGTGCCAGTATGATGCTTAACATTGTGTTAATACAGGGCAAACCATGGATAGGTGTCTGTGTTGATAGTTTGCTGCAGCATGGGGAACCAAATTAACAAAGCCTTCAAAGGGAGTGGATTCTGCTGGTGCCATTGTACCTCTTCATTAAACATCTCTCTTCTTTCCTTTGCCTATGTTCAAATGTGTTGGTGCAGAATTTAATGGTCTGTAATGTATGGGGCAGGGCTTCGTATACAGGAAGTCAAATGTATTAGGGCTGCCAAGAATTAGGAAGCCCGCAGATTTGTGTTCTGTATAGTACTTGGGTCTGCGCATGATGTTGTTGCCTTCAAACAGCCTCACAGCATTTGAACTTGAAGCCCCCTCCCTCACAGAAAAGAAACTTACCTTACACACTCCAGAGTGTGGTGATAACCATTTTTCTTCCATTGTGTAGTTTCAATTCCAGTACAATGGAAGGCAACAGTGAGCTCACTTCTAGCAGTGGTTTCCAGCATTCCCTGCTAAATGTCAGTGAGGCCCCAGAGATCCAGATCACCTTCCTGATAGACATTACCGTGAACCCTATAGACTATACACCTCCTCAGGTGTGCTCCCAATCCATTTATATGAGCCTGCACCATATTTAAAAATGTTCAAAATCAGCATGCAGCACTCAAGCCTTAAATGGTAATTACACCGTTTGCATATGAAAATATCACTGATTAAAGCCCCACTGTAAGGGTGGCTCTGAAATGTGTCTTTCAAGTGTTGCTCCCTCTGTCAAGTTAATACTACTTCATGAAGGTACTAGTCATTTCAGGAACTCCTCGGTATTTTACACTTCCATTATCTACAATCTTGTTCAAGTATAATTCAACCAGAATGAAATATGATTCTGAAAATACTCTGCTACTGACCCAATGCCTACACCTCAGCCCATCTTCACTCATTGAGTTCTCTAATGGTATTATAAATTGGTTGCTTTGCTTTTTCTTTAATACTTTGACAGAGCAATTTTTCTGCTAAAATGTGGAAAATTGCATCATTTAAAGTAGTGCAGAGCTATAGCATGCTTCTCTAGATTTTAAAATTACATTGAAACTACTGTTCTGGTAATTTAGTAAACAAGTTTGGCAAAGCTTTCATCTTTACAGAAAATTTTACATTTAATAACATATTAATCATTTCCAACAAACAAAATATATTCTTGTGTGGGAGTTTGGGAAGTTGGAATATTGTAATTAAATGAGCAACTAAGAATCGAAGCAGTAAAAACGCTAGAAGATTTAAATAACTTGTGACTAACATTGTTTTAATAGAAGTGATAATTAATTTGCTCATACTTGGGGTGTAGCTGGAACTTCAAACAGCAGCAGTTAAAATAATTCATCAATTTTGTACCTACTTGAGAGATTTTCCAATTCTCTACCCCACATCCAATCCAGAAGGCAAACTACTGACTGTCAGCTAGGCCTTTCACGGTGAGAATGGTCCAATCTTTGACTTTCTGTGATCCATCTTCTAACCTATTATTCCTGGACAGAATTGACAAGATTAGAAATTTAATAGGCTGAATTTCCCAGTCCTTGATCAGTGTAGGCAATGGCATTATAGTAGGAAAAATAGTGAGAATGAATGAAATGAGATTCTGAACAATAAGAAAATAAAAACCTGATTTTCCACAGAGGTTTTGATGGCTAGATAAGAATATTGCAAGTGAGCAGTGAGGAGCTCATTTGCTTGCATTAAAATCTTACTTGATAAATTGTTAAAAACTATTCATTCATAGGATGTGGGTGTTACTGGCTGGGCCAGCATTCATTGCCCCATCCCTAATTGCTGAGAGGGCAGTTGACAGTCAACCACATTGCTATGGGTCTAGAGGCCAGACTAAGTAAAGGTAGCAGAGATAGCAAGAACTGCAAATGCTGGAGTTAGAGATAACACAAGTGTGGAGCTGGAGGAACACAGCAGGCCAGGCAGCATCAGAGGAGCAGGAAAGTTGACACTTCAGGTCAGGACCCTTCTTCAGAAATGGGGAGGGGAAAGGGAGCTCAGAAATAAATAGAGAGGAGGGCTAGGGCTGGGGAAGGTAGGTGGGATGGTGATAGGTAAGTGCAGGTAGGCAGAGGTGGGGATTGGTCAGTGGGATGGGTGGGGCGGATAGGTGGGAGAGAAGATGGACAGGTTGTGTCAGGTCAAGGAGGTGGGAATGAGAGGGTGGGGATTGGACATGGGATGAGGCCGGGGATGGGGAGATTTTAAAACTAGTGAAATCCACATTTAGGCCATTGAGCTGTAGGCTCCTGAGGCACCATATGAAGTGCTGCTTGTCCTGTTTGCAGGTGGTGTCACTGTGACACTGGAGGAGGCCCAGGATGGACATGCCACCCAGGGAGTGGGAGGGGAGGGGGGAGTTAAAATGGTTCGCGACTGGAAGGTGTTGTCATTTGTCGCGAACAGAGCACAAAACCGCAAATAAGGGAGGCGCAGAAATGGTTATGGCGCAATGACCTTTACATGGCCAAGGCCAGGCACCAACTCTCTGACACCTCCTCTTCCCGCCCCCTTGATTATGACCCCACCCCTGACTAACAAACCATCGTCTCTCAAACCATTCATAACCTCATCACCTCAGGTGACCTCCTGCCCACAGTCTCCAACCTCATCATTCCCCAACCCCACACCGACCGTTTTTATCTCCTTCCTAAAATCCACAGACCTGACTGCCCCTGCTGACCCATTTGTCTCTGAACTCCCCACCCATGCCCAGGACACTATCCATGCCCTCCACCACCTCCAAGACTTCCAATTCTCTGGCTCCCAACACCTCATCTTCACTATGGACATCTGATCCCTATACACTTGTATCTCCCAAAAGATGGCCTTAAAGCCCTCTGCATCTTCCTCTCCCGCAGGCCCAACCAGTCCCCCTCCACAGACACCCTCATCTGCTTAACCGAACTTGTCCTTACCCTTAACAACTTCTCCTTTAACTCCTCCCATTTCCTGCAGACTAAGGGGGTGGCCATGGGAACCCGCATGGGCCTAAGCTATGCCTGTCTCTTTGTGGGATATGTGGAATAGTCCCTCTTCTGCTGTTACACTAGCACTATCCCCCACCTCTTCCTCTGCTACATTGATGACTGTATAGGCACTGTCTCATGCTCCCACGAGGAGCTTGAACAGTTCATCACCTTTACTAACAACTTTCACCCCAACCTCAAATTCACCTGAACCATTTCCAATACCTCCCTCTCCTTCCTGGATCTGTCTGTCTCCATCTCTGGTGACCACCTCAAAACTGACATCTATTTCAAGCCCACCAACTCCCACAGCTACCTCGACTACACCTCCTCTCACCCACTTTCCTGCAAGAATGCGAACCCCTACTCCCAACTCCTCCACTTCTGCCGCGTCTGCTCCCAAGATGGAGAGTTCCACTCCCGCACATCCCACATGTCCTCCTATTTCAAGGACCATAACTTCCCTCCTCCAGTGATCGAAAATGTACTCAACCGCATCTCTTGCGTTTCCTGCACCTCTGCCCTCACATCCCCTCCCACCATGAGAAGCAAAGTCAGAATCCCCCTTGTTCTCACATATCACCCACCAGCCTCCACATCCAACGTATCATTCTCCGCCACCTACAATCCGACCCCACAACCAAAGAGATATTTCCCTCCCCCCTCTATCTGCCTTTCATAGGGACTGCTGTCTCACCCTGGGTGAGATGTCCATCCTGGGCCGCCTCCAGTGTCACAATGACACCACCCGCAAAGTGGAGGAGCAACACCTCATATTCCACCTTGGGAGCCAACAGCCCAAAGGCCTAAATGTGATTTTCACCAGTTTTAAAATCTCCCCACCCCCGGCCTCATCCCATGTCCAATCCCCACCCTCTCATTCCCACCTCCTTGACTTGACACAACCGGTCCATCTTCTCTCCCACCTATTTGCCCTATTCATCCCACTGACCAATCCCCACCACTCCCTACCTGCACTCACCTATCACCATCCCACCTACCTTCCCCAGATCCACTCCTCCTCTCTCTCTTTATTTCTGAAGAAGGGTCCTGACCCGAAGCGTCAACTTTCCTGCTCCTCTGATGCTGCCTGGCCTGCTGTGTTCCTCCAGCTCCACACTTGTGTTATCTCTAGGTAAAAGTAGCAGTTTCCTTCCCTAAAGGACGTTAGTGAAGTGGATGTGTTTTTTTTTCTCCTGACAATGGTTTCACGGTCATCATTAGACTTCTAATTCCAAATGTTTTTCTAATTAAATCAAATTTCACAATCTTCAACGGCAGGATTCAAACCCAGGTCCCCAGAGAATTAAAAACCAAAAGAACTCCAGATGCTGTAAATCAGGAACAAAAACAGAGTTGCTGGAAAAGCTCACCAGGTTTGGCAGCATCTGTGAAGGGAAAAAAACAAACAGAGTTAACATTTTGGGTCCGGTGACCCTTCCTCAGAACTGTTCTGAAGGATGCTGCCAGACCTGCTGAACTTTTCCAGCAACTTTGTTTTTTTCCCCAGAGAATTACCTGAGTCTCCAGATTAATAACCTAGTGAGAATACCATGTGGCCAATGCTTCCCCCGAATCTCTTTTTTTTTAAATGTTGTTTGCCATTTTCCCAGGTGGTGGAGAGAAGCTAGACAATGCTGATTCCTAACTTGAAAGTCAGAATGGTTACCAGGCAGCTGCAGCTCAGCAACATCTTCCCCAGACATCCATTTTGGTCAGTGTTCCCCAAATCTCAGGGCTTTGTCAATGTGCAGTGATCACCTGTGCCTTCCACGCACAGAGATTGGCAGTAGCAACACATCACCATGGCACATATCAGACTAACTTACAATATAGTTCAGCAGTTCAATACTGCACTTGAGCTCACAAACATCCAACAGTGTAATGACACTGCTAGTCGACTTTGTATGCAGGAACAGGATCCAACTCGTGCATTGGAACAGGCTATATCTTTGGGGCTGTTAGATTGTTAGCTCTCACTCTCTTGCACTCATTTCGATGCTCACAGCTCCTCCATGCCTTACCTTTTACAGCAGACAAAAAAACCAGGAAGCTTGTTATAAATGCTAACCACGAACAGTCAAGGGGGTGGATGTGCCGCTGTATAGCACCATGCATGTTAATTTCAAATCAATGGCATGTGGCAGCAGCTTATGCTGCAAAAACACGAAATAAGCTTCAACTAAATGACCCTTTCTGCAACTCTAAGGGGAGCAGTCCTTAGTGCAGTCAAAGGGGTCTATGACCAATCAAGGGGCTGGTCCATCCTTGGTTAGGAAAGGGGGTGAGGTGGCACGAATAATTAAGTAGGAGGCACAAAGGTCAGGAAGGGTTAGTAATTTAGGGGAATGACACAGGTGACACCCATTGATGGAAAATGCTGCCATTTTTACTTGGTTTGAAATTGAACATCTTGACAGTATCTTCCAAGTCGGTGGCAAACAGAAACTGGGCATGGTGAAAGATTAGCTGCTGATTTGTTACAACCTGTTTCATGTGTCTTCTGTAAGCCAATTTTACCCCCATGGATCTTTCTTGAATTCCTTTCTCTTTGGTCTTTTATTTAGGTCTTCTTCCCTATCCATCTTATTAGTTGAAACTCAGCCCCAGTGTTCTCCTCACACTTCCTGCAAGGAGGATAGACACTAATCAGTAAAGGTAATGTCCATTAAGCAGTGAGGCTAGGAGAATTCCCCTTATACCACCATTCTGAGGTGTCTTTCAGTCAATTGAATATGAAGAATTCATTCCCAGAAGCATTGCTACTCATTCAGTTATTCAGAATAAATTGTGGGTACATTATCAGTGCAGTTCTTTTAAATTATATTTTCCTTGCAGGCTGTTAAGGCTGCTGGGTTGAATGTCAGTTTTCAAGATGTACCAAATACAGATCATTTTGATATCATAGAAAAACTAGTGGATGAGAACTATTTTCTTACACAGGTAAAGTTTTTTTTTTAAATTTTAAAGTTTGCTTTCTTGGATTCACATATAAATACATTAGGTCATGGGCAAATAAAACACCCTAAAAATTGTCCATGGCAATTGGGGGCTGTCATCTGGCATGAAATTCATTGCAAACAGGCTAAATATAAAATATACAACTACTTCTGAAGAGGGATGGTTCACTCAGTTGGGTTGTGATTCAAAATGATGTCAACAGCATGGGTTTCATTCCCACATTCCTGATCAAGAAGATTGCACCTTCTCAACCCTGCCCTTTGCCTGAGGCACGATGTTCTCACGTTAGCCACCATCAATCATCTCTTTCTGTAATGGGATAACAGCCCTATGGTCTGGTAGGCCTATGGCATCTTTTCCTTTACTTCTGAGAACTGGGATGAACACACCTTTTCAATGGACAAGTTTTGATTTTTGAAAATGTAATTGAGAAATCTTGTATGTATTTCAGTTTTAAAATATCAGTCTAATGCCACTGTATGTATGTTTCTTTTAGGTACTGTTGAAAATGGTGACTAGAAAATGAATCAGATTTCACAGAACGACAAAAGCATGCACTAACTGTTCCATCATTGCTACAGAAATAACTGTAGATATTCTTAATTCCAGGCAATTATCTCTTTATAATGCAAAATGCTTGCATTTTTCTATGTTTCTTAGTTCTAAATAATTAACCACTTGTTAAATATTACATAATACTTGAGATTGTAGTTATACTCTTATATGTGAATTTTTTTTTGATTCTTGTCCCTAAGTAAGAAATTTCTGGAATATGTGCACTGACTGCATAAAATACATAATTTTAAAGTGTCCCAGCTGGCAGATGCTCAGAATAATACAAGTACAAATAAATATTCATGAGATTAAATTTCTTTCATAGTCGGATATTTTGATGGAATGAATGGATAGTTTATAGCGTGTACGATATAACTGTAAACAAATAAATGTCAAACTTGCAAAAGTTACCTCTCAATCTGCACACAACTCCTCTCCTACTGCACAAGAATAAATTAGAAGTCTCTAGTTTCATTCCAAGTCTATTAACCCTTAGCAGCATTGTTTCCGTGCCTCTGTAAAACATCAATTTTCAGTGTTAATGTTGGTTATTGATTACAATTTCAGTGAATTACTATATCGTTACTGCTGAGATCAAAGTTTTAATACCATTTCTTGTATAATTTCCTCTGTGCATCACCTGTCCTTGATTTTGCTCGTCTGTTTATAGTTGGTCTTTGACTTTCCTGCATAGCAGCTGTTGACGTGAAACCACAAGCAACCAATAGTCAATTACAGGAAATATGTAGTAATATCATCACCTGTCAGAAGAAAGATCTCACTGTTGCAAACAAACAAGATGCAAATTCATTTAGTTCGCAATTTTTTCGCTTACTTTGAACGCATTTTTAGTTATTTATGAAAGTATTAAACATTGGGGGAGAAATTAGCTCGGCGTGATAGTTGGAGGAAACAGGTTATACTACATAATCTCCAGGAAATCTATAGGGTTAGCAAACCTAATTGTTGGAGATGTCACATTTTGAGATGCTGCATTAAGTCTTATCCCACGTAAACATAAAATATCCAAGGGCAACTCAAACTTAAAAGAAACGAAAACAGAAGTCGCTGGAAAAGCGCAGCAGGTCTGGCAGCAGCACTGAAGAGAAATCAAAGTTAATATTTCTGAAGAAGGGTCTAGGCCCGAAACGTCAGCTTTCCTGCTCCTCTGATGCTGCTTGGCCTGCTGTGTTCATCCAGCTCTACACCTTATTATCTCTTAATATTTCGGGTCCTCCGTTCTGACCGGTCCCGAAACGTTAACTCTGATTTCTCTCCACAGACGCCGCCAGACCTCCTGCGCTTTTCCACCAATTTCTGTTTTTGTTTCTGATTTACAGCAGCCGCAGTTATTTCGGTTCAAATTTAAAAGAACAGCTTAATGATCTGGAAGACATTGATCGCACAAAACAATTCGTTTCCCGCCGTTAGGTTTTTTTTTACTGCCTTTATAAAACAAAGGCACTGCACTACTGATATTTTAGGACACGAAAGGCGCTACCTAAATGCAGTTACTGGGCCCGCCGAATGTGGGATCTTCGCCACGTGATCCAAGCCCCTGACGTCACGTGTGTTTCCGCCAATAGACGTCAGGGAAGACCGTCCGTGAGCGTAACGGTCGCTGTGTTTGAATTTTTTTGGCGGTTACTGCGCGCGACTGCGATCTTCCACCGTTACTAAGAGACCCCCCCCCCCCCAAAACTAACGGATACCGTTATCGAGAGTCTCTCTTCCTTCACCGGCAACCATCACCGACAGATCTTGCCTCATCAGATATCGCCATCGATAGATCCCTCTTCCCTCATCGGGAATCGTCACCGGGAACAGCCACCGAGAGTCCATCCTCCCCCCCCCCCGCCGGGAGCCGTCACCGAGAGTCCCTCTCCCTCACTGGGAGCCGTCACCGAGATATCCTTTTCTCGCCCTCACGATGGAGGTTTACCTGCAGCAACACCGAAAATACTACTACTACCAGGAGCGCCTGGACACCTTTAAGAACTGGCCCTTCACCAATGATTGTGTGTGCACTCCGGAGAACGTGAGTGAGGAAGGAGGAGAATGGACTGGGGGGGTGTACGAGACCTGGTTTTAGTGAATACGTTCCTTTTCAATTTGTTTTTCGTTCTCCCGCTGGGAGAATTGTCATTACATCGTTCCACATTTTTTAAGAGATGTAAAAAGTTAGCTTACAGACTAACTGCTATGAAAATGTTATTGCTGTTGGGGTGGTCTCATCGTGTTGCAGTTTAAAACTGTGGTAACACTCTCAGTGAAGTCCCATTCTAGGAGCATGGCTGTAATTGAGCCTAATTCAGGTACAGTGTTCTCTCAATACTGAAAATGCAGTCATAATCGGAGAGTCATACAGTAGGGAAAGAAATTCCTCGGTCCAACTCGTCTGACCAGACATCCCAATCTGACCTAGACCCATTTGCCAGCATTTGGCCCATATCCTTCTAAACCCTTCCTATTCACTGATTGGTTGGAGTGGCAGGTGGAGGCAATGAGGAGCTTACGAGAGCAAAGGGGTGTGATGGATGGTGGTTTCAGAAAGGAGGAGACACTGCAGATAGCCAGGTAGATTGTTGACCACTAGGAATCGTAGGAGAGGTATCCAGGTACAGCAGGAGTCTCCCGTTGACTACCCACATCTCAAATATGCATGCAGTTTTGGATACTGTAGAGGGGATGGCTTCTCAGGAGTTTGGCACTGACAGCCAGGTTTCTGGTACCTTGAATGGCTCTACTGTAAAGAAGGCTGTGTCAGATTCTAAGCAACCCATTGTAATAGGAGACTCACTAGTCTGGGGCACAGACAGATGTTTCTGCAACTGTCAGCCAGCCACCAGGGTGGTGTATCGCCTCTGTGGTGCCAGAGTCAAGGATGTCTCTGAGAGGATGCAGAATATTCTGAAAGGGGAGAGTGACCAGCAGGAGGTTGTTCTGCATGTTGGTACCAACAACAGAGGTAGGGAAAGGGATGAAGTTCTGCAGAGAGATTATGGGGACCTAGGCAGGAAGTTAAAAAGTATTACAGATGCTAGTGAGAATAGGTTTAGCAAGATACAGCAGATGAATGCCTGGCTGAGGAGCTTGTGGAGGTGGCAAGGATTCACATTTTGGACAATTGGGATCTCTTCAAGTGTAAAACGACATGTATAAGAGTGACAAGTTCCACCTGAATTGGAAAGGGATCAATATCCTTACTGGGAGATTTACTAGTGCTACTCAGGAGCCTTTAAACTAGTCTGAGTTTAAGGTGAGAACCAAAGTGATAGTGAGAAAAGGCTAAGGCTGGTACAGCAGATAAGAGGAACAGATCAAATAGTCAAGACAGACCAGAGCTTGACAGAGAATGAGGTAAGACTCATAAATTAAACTGCATTTACTTCAATGCAAGAGGCTTGACAGCAAAGAAAGATGAAGTTAGGGCATGGTTGGGAACATGGGACTGGGATATCATAGGTAATACAGAAGCGTGCATCAGGAATGGACCATGCTGGCAGCTTAATGTTTCAGGGTATAGATGCTATAGCAAGGACAGAAAGGAAAGCAAGAGAGGAGGAGGGGGAGTGATGTTTTTGGTTAGGGATAACATTACAGTTTTACTTAAGGAAGATATTCCAGGGAGATTGTTCTTGGATGGGGAGGAAGTTAAGTGTGTACAGGAAAACTTTCTTATTCAACATGTGGATGTACCTATGAGAGAAGGAGCAATACTTGACGTTTTGGGAAATGAGGCAGGGCTAGTAACTGAGGTGTCAGTTAGCAATCACTTGGGGCAAGTGATCATAATTCTACTAGTTTTAAAATAGTTATGGGAAGGGATAGAACTGATCAAAAAGTTAAAATTCTAAATTAGAGTAAGGCCAATTTTGATGGGATTAGGCAGAACTTTCAAAAGTTGATTATGGGAGGCTATTCACGGGTTGGGAAGTGGAAGGCCTTTAAAATGAGACTACAAGAGTTCAGAGACATTATGTTCCTTTTAGTGTGAAGAGCAAGACTGGTAAGTGTAGGGAATGCTGGATGATGAGAAATTGAGACTCTGGTCAAGAAAAGGAGGGAGGCATGTGTCAGATATAGACAGCTGGGATTGAGTGAATCCCTGGAGGAGTATTATGGTAGCAGTAGTGTACTTAAGAGGGAAAAACAGGAACTTAAGATTGTTTTGGCAAATAGCGTTAAGGAGAATCCAAAGAGATTTAGGGAGGGTTTAAACTAATTCATCGGGGGGGTGGGAACCTGAATTGTAGCTCCAGTGAACAGCAGGTTGAGAGTAGTGAGGTCATGAATAAGGTTTCAAGGTCGCAGGAGTGTACCGGCAGGCAGGAAGGTGGTTTGAAGAGTGTCTACTTCAACGCCAGGAGCATCCAGAATAAGGTGGGTGAACTTGCAGCATGGGTTAGTACCTGGGACTTTTGATGTTGTGGCCATTTTGGAGACATGGATAGAGCAGGGACAGGAATGGTTGTTGCAGGTTCCGGGTTTTAGATGTTTCAGTAAGATCAGGGAAGGTGGTAAAAGAAGGAGAGGTGTGGCAATGTTGGTCAAGGACAGTATTACGGTGGCAGAAAGGACGTTTGATGAGGACTCGTCTACTGAGGTAGTATGGGCTGAGGTTAGAAACAGGAAAGGAGAGGTCACCCTGTTGGGAGTTTTCTACAGGCTGCCGAAAAGTTCCAGAGATGTAGAGGAAAGGATTGCAAAGATGATTCCGGATAGGAGCGAAAGTAACAGGGTAGTTGTTATGGGGGACTTTAACTTTCCAAATATTGACTGGAAACGCTATAGTTCGTGTACTTTAGATGGGTCAGTTTTTGTCCAATGTGTGCAGGAGGGTTTCCTGACACAGTATGTAGATAGGCCAACAAGAGGTGAGGCAACATTGGATTTGGTACTGGGTAATGAACCAGGCCAGGTGTTAGAATTGGAGGTAGGTGAGCACTTCGGTGATAGTGACCACAATTCGGTTATGTTTACTTTAGTGATGGAAAGGGATAGGTATATATCGCAGGGCAAGAGTTATAGCTGGGGGAAAGGCAATTATAAGGCGATTAGGCAAGATTTAGGATGCATAGGATGGGGAAGGAAACTGCAAGGGCTGGGCACAATTGAAATGCGAAGCTTGTTCAAGGAACAGCTACTGTGTGTCCTTAATAAATATGTACCTGTCAGGCAGGGAGAAAGTGGTTGAACGAGGGAACCGCGGTTTACTAAAGAAGTTGAATCTCTTGTCAAGAGGAAGAAGGAAGCTTATGTAAAGATGAGGCGTGAAGGCTCAGTTAGGGTGCTTGAGAGTTACAAGTTAGCCAGGAAGGACCTAAAGAGAGAGCTAAGAATAGCCAGGAGGGGACATGGGAAGTCTTTGGCAAGTAGGATCAAGGAAAACCCTAAAGCTTTCTATAGGTATGTCAGGAACAAAAGAATGACTACAGTAAGATTATGGCCAGTCAAGGACAGCAGTGGAAAGTTGTGCATAGAGTCCGAAGAGATAGGAGAGGCACTAAATGAATATTTTTCGTCAGTATTCACACATGAAAAAGACAATGTTGTCGAGGAGAATGCTGAGATACAGGCTATTAGACTAGACAGGATTGAGGTTCACAAGGAGGAGGTGTTAGCAATTCTGGAAAGTTTGAAAATAGATAAGTCCCCTGGTTCAGATGGGATTTATCCTAGGATTCTCTGGGAAGCTAGGGAGGAGATTGCAGAGCCTTTGGCTTTGATCTTTATGTCGTCATTGTCTACAGGAATAGTGCCAGAAGACTGGACGATAGCAAATGTTGTCCCCTTGTTCAAGAAGGGGAGTAGAGACAACCCTGGTAACTATAGACCAGTGAGCCTTACTTTGTTTGTGGGTAAAGTGTTGGAAAGGATTATAAGAGATAGGATTTATAATCATCTAGAAAGGAATAATTTGATTAGGGATGGTCATAGCGGTTTTGTGAAGGGTAGGTCGTGCCTCTCAAATCTTATTGAGTTCTTTGAGAAGGTGACCAAACTGGTGGATGAGGATGAAGCGGTTGATGTGGTGTATATGGATTTCAGTAAAGCGTTTGACAAGGTTCCCCACGGTAGGCTATTGCAGAAAATACGGAGGCGTGGGATTGAGGGTGATTTAGCGGTTTGGATCAGAAATTGGCTGGCTATAAGAAGACAGAGGGTGGTGGTTGATGGGAAATGTTCATCCTGGAGTTCAGATACTAGTGGTGTACCGCAAGGATCTGTTTCGGGGCCACTGCTGTTTGTCATTTTTATAAATGACCTGGATGAGGGCGTAGAATGATGGGTTAGTAAATTTACGGATGACACTAAAGTCGGTGGAGTTGTGGATAGTGCAGAAGGATGTTGCAGGTTACAGAGGGACATAGATAAGCTGCAGAGCTGGGCTGAGAGGTGGCAAATGGAGTTTAATGCGGAAACGTGTGAGGAGATTCACTTTGGAAGGAGTAACAGGAATACAGAGTACAGGGCTAATGGTAAGATTCTTGGTAGAGTGGACGAGCAGAGAGATCTCGGTGTCCATGTGCATAGCTCCCTGAAAGTTCCCACCCAGGTTGATAGGGTTGTTAAGAAGGCGTACGGTGTGTTAGGTTTTATTGATAGAGGGATTGAGTTTCGGAGCCATGAGGTCATGTTGCAGCTGTACAAAACTCTGGTGCGGCCGCACTTGGAGTATTGCGTGCAGTTCTGGTCGCCGCATTATAGGAAGGATGTGGAAGCATTGGAAAGGTTGCAAAGGAGATTTACCAGGATGTTTCCTGGTATGGAGGGAAGGTCTTATGAGGAAAGGCTGAGGGACTTGAGGCTGTTTTCGTTAGAGAGAAGAAGGTTAAGAGGTGACTTAATAGAGACATACAAGATGATCAGAGGATTAGATAGGCTGGACAGTGAAAGCCTTTTACCTCAGATGGTGATGGCTAGCACGAGGGGACATAGCTTTAAATTGAGGGGTGATAGATATAGGACAGATGTCAGAGGTAGGTTCTTTACTCAGAGAGTAGTAAAGGCGTGGAATGCCCTGCCTGCCTGCAACAGTAGTAGACTTGCCAACTTTAAGGGCATTTAAATGGTCATTGGATAAACATATGGATGATAAGGGACTAGAGTAGGTTAAATGGGCTTCAGATTAGTTTCACAGGTCGGCGCAACACTGAGGGCCGAAGGGCCTGTACTGCGCTGTAATGTTCTATATTCCATGTCCTATTAAGGCCAAAAGAGTAACTAAGGAGAGAATAGGGCCCCTAAAGATCAACGTGGCTATGTGTGGAACCGCAGATGATGGGTGAGATAATAAACAAACATGTACTGTCAGTATTTACTGTGGATAAGGACATGGAAGCGAGGCAACTTGGGGAAAGAAATTCGGTGGCTCAGTGGTTAGCACAGCTGCATCACAGCGCCAGGGATCTGGGCTCAATTCCACCCTCGGGCGACTGTCTGTGTGGAGTTTGCACGTTCTCCCCATGTGTGTGTGAGTTTCCTCCGGGTTCTCCGGTTTCCTCCCACAGTCCAAAGATGTGCAGGCTAGGTGAATTGGCCGTGCTAAATCGCCCGTATTGTTCAGGGATGTGTAAATTAGGTGGGTTTATAGGGGAATGTGTCTGGGTGGGATGCTCTGTGGATCGGTGTGGACTTGTTGGACTGAAGGGCCTGTTTCCACACTGTAGGGATTCTATGATTCTATGAAATTGAGATGTCTTGAAATGAGCTCATATTACAGAAGAGGAGGTGCCAGAGTTCTTAAAACACATAAAGGTAGATAAATCCCTGGGACCTGATCAGATGTTTCCCAGAACTTTGTGGAATTTAGGGAAGAGATTGCTGGGCCCCTTGCTGAGATATTTGTATTATTGACAGCCATAAGTGAGGTGCTGGAAGACTGGAGTTTGGCTGATGTGGTGCCATTATTTAAGAAAGGCTGTAAGGAAAAGCCAGGGAACTTGTAGATCAGTGAGCCCGACTTCAGTGGTGGGTAAGTTGTTGGAGGGGATTCTGAGGGATAAGATTTACATGCATTGGAAAGGAACGGACTGATTAGGAATAATCAACGTGGCTTGGTGTGGGAAATCATGTCTCACTAACTTGACTGAGATTTTTGAAGAGGCGATAGAGAGGATTGATGAAGACAGCAGCAGACATTGTCTACATGGATTTCAGCAAAGTGCTCAACAAGGTTCTGTATGGTAAACTGGCTAGTGAAATTAGATCATGTGGAATCTGGGGGAGTAAGCCAAATGGATGCAAAATTAGCTTGAAGGTAGGAGACAGAGGGTGGTAGTAGAGGGTTGTTTCTTGCACTGGAGGCCTGTGACCAGCGGTGTGCCACGAGGATCAGTGCTGGGTCCATTGCTTGCCACCATTTATACAAATGATTTTGGTGAAAATAAAGGAGGCATGGTTAGTAAGTTTGCAGATGACACCAAAATAGGTGGTTAGTGGACAGTGAAACATTTGTATAATTTTGAATGTCTCAAAATGCTGGATAGCCAACAAATTATTTTGAAATGTTATCATTCCCACATTATGTGCAGCAGCCAGTGAGATTACTGTCTAACCGTGGTAGTATTTAAGAGGTGTATGGTGTAGATACGGGCAAACTCTGTTGTTCAAAAATTTGGCTTGCGATCTTTTAATTGTGCCCACACAGGCAAGTTTAAAATCTCTGAAGAACTTTGATAATATTACACTCAAGTGTCAGTCTGTATTGTGTGCAAGTCAAGAGAGGAGGTTTACGCTGTGAGCCGAGCTGACAACTTTTAAAACCTGCTGTGCATATTCTGAAAATACAGGAATGGCTAGTCTGGCCATTTTTCCATCTCATTTGTGAAATTATGGATTCTTTAGCTTTTCGCTGTCTTGGTTTTATCTCTCAAGTCGTGAGTTTGTGGAATTCTTTACTGGAGATTGTAATGTTAATTGGTAAGGGAATTAAGGTTTATGGGAAAAGGATTGACAGATCAGACAGGGAAGGCAATGGTGTAGTGGTATTATCGCTGGACTGTTAATCCAGAGACACAGATAATGTTCTGGGGACACAGTTCGAATCCTGCCATGGCAGATGATGGAATTTGAATTCAATAAAATATCTGGAATTAAGAGTCTAATGATGACCATGAAGCCATTGCTGATTGTCAGGAAAAACCCATCTGGCTCACTAATGTCCTTTAGGGAAGGAAACTGCTTTCCTTACTTGGTCTGGCCTATATGTGACTCCAGATCCACAGCAATGTGGTTGATTTTTGACTGCCCTCTGGGCAATTAGGGATGGGCAATAAATGCTGCCTAGCCAGCAATGCCCTCATCCCGTGAATGAATAAAGAGAAAAAAAGTGATCTCATTGAATGGCAGAGCAGGCTTGATGGGTTGAATGGTCCACCTCTGCTCCTGCATCATATGGTCTTACCAAATTAAATTAATTTGCATTAATTATAAAAAGTTAATGTGCATTTTTTTTAGATCTAAAGCTTGTTGTGTTACTTTCAGATGGCTGCTGCAGGTTTTATTCACACCCCAAGTGAGAATGGTCCTGATGTTGCTCAGTGCTTCTTTTGCTACAAAGAGCTGGAAGGATGGGAACCTCAAGACGAACCATTGTAAGTAATGAACTACGTACTTGAATCTCAGCATGTTTGTCTGCTAGTGTTTGGATATTTGTTTATATTCCTGTGTTTGGAGCAGCAACACTTCCTAATGTCATTCATTTTAATTCTTCAAAAACTAAAGCAACCCCAGATGCTAACAAAAACAAAACAGATATTAAGCTTTGTAATAATATTCAGTATATAAATTGTTAAAGGTTGCATATTATAGATCAACATTTGATACATCAGATAAGTATGAAAATTCCGGGTACTTGCTGCTACGATGACCTGCTCCAGGAGGCCTCTGATGTATTTGTGTAGACTCATTTTTACAGCATATCATACCTTAACTAGTAGCCATTGCAACTGATTCAAATGTTTAGTGATGGGAATTTGTTTACTTCCTACTCCCACGAAAAGACGAAAGAATCGAGTCTAATGCGATTTAAGTTCTAGTGGCTCCATTTTTTTTTTGTTTGAGAATCCAATTAGTGTTGTGACCCCGGTTTAAGAACCAATGGTTCATAACCCTTTTTGCAAACTTTGATGCAAGAATTATTTTAAAGCAAATCTGAAATGCGTGAGGATTATGGAAAAATACTTAACAGTATCGATGCCACTCAGTAAGGCAGCACGGTGGCTAACACTGCTGTCTCCTGGTGCTGTCCATGTGGAGTTTGTACATTCTCCCTGTGTCTGCATGGGTTTCCTCCAGGTGCTCCAGTTTCGTCTCTCAATCCAAAGATGTACAGCTTAGGTGGATTGGCTATGCTAGAAATTGCTCCGTAATGTCCAGGGATGTGCAAGTTAGGTGGGTTAGCCATGGTAAAAACACCATGTGGGGTGGGGTGTGTGGGCCTGGTTGGGATGCTGTTCAGATAGTCAGTGCTGACTTGATGTGCCAAATGGCCTCTTTCTGTGATTCAATGTGACACATGTACTGCTCTGATCTACCTTTTTTTTTCTAACACTGGCTACAATAAAATGGCTGTAAAGCCCATTTTAAGTTCAATTTTGCTACTGATGCTACTATGAACATTCTACCTCAAGATATGCTTACCATGTACCCTGATTGCTTTCGTGCTAATTGTTGACAGATATAGGCAACTATGGTTTCTCTAAACGTTCCATGACAGCAGTTAACAATCTTGTTGGGGTTATTTTAATCCAGTCTTCCAGTAGTTTGTCTCTCCAGCTGTCTGCACGGATAACATTCCTGAAGATCTCCAGTTAATGCTATGCTATTTGAGTTCTCGTGTTCTTTTGGCCTTATTCAATGCCTTTTCATTAGTTCTTTTTCCACCAACTTACCTGTGAGGATCCTTCTTAAGAACCTCATTTCAAAGCTGTCGATAGTCTTTTTCCGAAAGCACCAAGCTCATATTTATGATTAGATCTAGATTAGTCATAATATGGTGGACTTAAGACTTGTGCAGAGGTTTCTTAAAACATTGGTTAGCTTTATTAAAACACTTGGTTTTCCAATCCTTTTCTAGATTTCTGTACTGCTGTTGGCATTGGATGTTTGTGCTTCCCACATTGTTGAATTGATTGCTATGTTCAAACTTACTTCCATTTGTTATGATGTTGCATTGCGACAATATGAGCTTAAAAGATCCTTTTATCACTAAATTGGTATTACAAGTGGAACCTGGTTACAGCATTCTGATTTACTGCCTTTCTAAGCTTAGAGAGTCATAGAGATATACAGCGCGGAAACAGACCCTTTAGTCCAACTCGTCTACGCCAACCAGATATCCGAAATAAATCTAGGATTTGGCCCCTATCCCTCTAAACCCCTCCTATTCATATACCCATCCAGATGCCTTTTAAATGTTGTAATTGTAGCACTTCTTTTGGCAGCTCATTTCATACATGCACCACCCTCTGTGTGAAAAGATTGCTCCTTAGGTCCCTTTTAAATCTTTCCCCTCTCACCTTAAACCTATGTCCCCAAGTTTTGGACTCCTCTACCCCAGGAAAAGACCTTGTCCGTTTACTCTATCCATGCCCCACATGATTTTATAAACCTCTACAAGGTCACCCCTCAGCCTCCAAAGCTCTAGGGAAAATTGTCTCAATCTATTCAGCCTCTCCGTATCGCTCAAACCCTCCAACCCTGGCAATTTCCTTGCAAATCTTTTCTGAACCCTCTCAATTCCAGCATCCTCCTATAGCAGGTGCATGAACAGAAACCATTCCTATCAATTCTTGGGCAAGAAATCTTCCACCATGGCACATTCATTACTGTTAAATATTTGAATAAAATCAAAAGATGCTGCTAATACTTAGCTGGGTTGTGGAGAGTAAAACTGAAATAACACTTCAGTTGATGACATTTTACTAAAGCCACTTGCCCAACTCATCTTAAGTTCAAATACTTAGCATGTTGCATCCTGATTTAAACATGGACAAAAGAATGAAACTACAGAGGTAAGAGTGACTGCCCTTGACATAAGGTTGCATTTGACCAAGTGGTGTCATCTAGGACTGTCAGCAAAATTAAGGTTGATGGGAATCAGGTATAAAACTATCTGGTGGTTGTAGTCATGCCTAGCAAAAAGAAAGATGGTTATGGTCAATAAGGTGTGGAGCTGGATGAACACAGCAGGCCAGGTGCTGTGTTCATTCAGCTCCACACCTTGTTATCTCAGACTCCAGCATCGGCAGTTCCTACTATCTCTGGTTATGGTTAATGGTGGACAATCATCTCAGCTCCAGGACATGTCTGCATGAGTTCCTCAGGGTAGAGTCTTAGGCCAAAATGTCTTCAGCTACTTCATCAATGACATTTCGTCCATTATAAAGTCAGAAGTGGGAATATTCACTGATGATTGCACAGTGTTCAGCACAGTTCGGGGTTTCGTAAACGCTGAAGCAGTCCATGTCCAAATGCAGCAAGTTCTACACAATATCCATGCTTGACTGCCAAATGGTAAGCAACCTTCATACATACCACAAAAGTACCAGGCAATTACCAGCTCTAACTAGAATCTAACCATTTTCCCCATGATATTCAACAGCATTGCTATCACTCAGTTCTCTCACTATCAATTCCTGGGGGTTACAATTAACTAGAAACTGAACTGGCCTAGGCATATAAATAGTGCAGCTACAAGACCAAGGTAGAATCTAGCAAGCAACCAACCTTCTGACTCCCCAAAGCTTGCCCAACATCTACAACGTACAAGAGTCAGGAGTGTGTTGAAATAATCCCCACTTGCCTGGATGAGCACATCTCCAACAGTGCGCGAAGCTTGACGCAGTCCAGGACACGACAGCCTGCTTGATTGACATCACATTCATAAGCATTCACTGCTTTTCAATACCAATGCTTAGTAGCAGCAGTGTATGCCATCAACAAAATGCACCGCAGAAAATCACCAGGACACCTTAGACATTATCTTCCAAAATCATGACTGCCATCATCATGAAGGACAAGACTAGTAGCAGGTACAATGTCAACATGCTGCCTGCAAGTTCTTATGCCAAGTCTCTCACCATCCTGACTTTGAAATGTATTGCAGTTCCTTTGGTGCGGCTGGGTCAAAATCCCGGAATCTCTCCCTAATGGTATTGTGGGTGCAAATGGACTGTGACGGTTCAAGAAGACAGTTCATTTCCACCTTCTTGAGGCCAACTAGATATGGACAACAAATGTTGGCCTAGTGAACTTAGTGGGCAAGTGCAATAAGAGGATACAGATCTAACTTTCACATTCATTCCTAGAGTTGAACATCAAAGCCATTCTTCAAAGTGTGCTTTCATCCTGTTGAAGAAGAAATTTGAAGATTTAACAACGGAAGAATTTCTCAAGTTGGACAAGGAGAGAGTAAAGAATATCATGGTTAGTTTGCATGTCCATTTAACTTGCTATTGTTTATTCTATGGTAAGCTCCTCCACAGGGCGAAGAAAGGCATGAGGTTTAGTTGGGCTGTCTCTTGTTTGAGACTTTCTCCCAGTACTGGTGCATGCTGAAGTGCTATTTTTGATTCAATTGCTGGTAGTATGTTTGAGATGGCCTAGTGGTATTATTGCTGGACTGTTAATCCAGAGACCAGATAATGTTCTGGGGACCAGGGTTCGAATCCCACCACGGCAGATGATGGAATTTGATTTCAATAAATATCTGGAATTAAGGGTCTAATGATGACCATGAACCATTGCCGATTGTTGGAAAAACCCATCTGGCTCACTAATGTCCTTTAGGGAAGGAAACTGCCAACCTTACCTGGTCTGGCCTACATGTGACTCCAGACCCACAGCAATGTGGTTGAATCTTAACAGCCCTCTGGGCAATTAGAGATGGGCAATAAATGCTGCCTGGCCAGCAATGCCCTCATCCTGTGAATGAATAAAGAAAAAAATAAGTCCCACATTTATATCCAATACTCTGTTCTTAAAGACTAATGAGGAACAAATTAGCCAGTCAGCCAGCCCATTTAGCCTGCTGCCTCATCTAGTAAGATTTTGACTGATGTGATTGTCTCAACTTTGCATTACTGCCTATACCAATAACCAATTACTGTCTTTGTAGTAAAGAAGGGGAGAGCCCTTTGAGCAAAATAATCTGTTTTCCTCGCCTGACTTTCTTTAGTACAACCTACTGTTCATTTTGTACACTTCCTGTGCCAAAATATGAATTGTTCAGGAAATTGTTGCCTTTTGAAGTAATAACAAATGACCAATAGACTTGCAATGTTTGGTTTAAAAAAAAATGTTGGGGGGTGACCATTGTTGATAATGTTGCTATCACTATAATTTTTGATACTGTTTAGAGTACTTGAATGAACTAAGTTAGAAATTATATATTGAACCAGTCATTAGCGTTGAAGTCTTGCTCTCAATTTTGCTTTTTTAAAGATACAAAACAGATGACGATGTAACTTTTCTACAAAATTATGTACAATTCAAATTAGTTTTGGCCAGTTTTTTTTCCCACCCATCACCACCACCTCTCCCATTTTTGTGTAGAGACTCTGTATGAATTGTTTTGTAAGTTATAAAATTTATTTGTAAAAAGGTGGGGGAACGTGGTGTTAACAGATGAAGGAAGAACTTGAAATGCCTAAAATGGTGAAGAATGAACTTCTTTTGTTTACTTTTTTCAGAAGAAACAAGTCACGGAAAGAATTGAGTCGTTTGAGCAAGAGGCAAAAGTTACAAGAAGCACAATAGAAGACTTCGTTACTAAAGATTGCTAGTGATGCAAGATATTCTTTTTTAAAAAAGTGCTTTCCCAGAGAAAAATCTGATTAACTCATTTGAGCTTTTGAAAGAATCCTCAAATTGAGGATTATGCCTACGTGTTGTACAGCATACTTGTCTGTTACCTTCTGGGATGTTCCATGTAAAATGACTAGATAAGTGATTTCTTGTTAGTTTTGACTAAAGTATTTAGATCTTGATTTTCTTTTCCTACTCTGTTTAAAGTAATCTCATTGTATTGTTATCGAATCGGGTCATTGCTACAAGTGGAAATGTTAAGAGGCTTAAGAAAGAAATGTTCCAGAGGGATAGGATTCACTTTTGGGGTGATGGCTTTTTCACTTTATACATTTACCTTCAATTTACATTTTTATCACCGCTTAACACTGTCACACTTGTCCAGTGCAAAAGTATCTAGTCATTTCAGAATCTATTGTCTTGTAGAATATAGTAGACTTGCACTCAATATGGATGACTTGACTGTTTTGGATCTTAATGCATTAATGGTCTAATTTTTGTAAACATACTGTATTTATATTGTGAGTGGGTCTATTCCTGAATTTTCAATTGAATCAACTATTTTCAGCATTCTTGACAAGGAACTTGGCTTGATGCCTAAAGAGCTATAAGTGTTGCAGGCCTGTACTGTGGTTGACAAAAGAATGATTTAAACATTTGCAGGTGTAATTGATGATAACTCAGTCTTATTGCCTGACTCTGTGGCCGGTTAGCTGAGTTGGTTAGAGTGTTGTGCTAATAATGCCAAGGTTGCAGATTCGATCCCTGTGTGGGCCAGTAAAAAGTTTGCAGTGGTAGAATCCCTGCCTTTGCAAGTCCAGGCTCAAGTCCCACCTTCTCCAGAGGTGTGTGCTAACATCTGTGAATAGTATTTTTTAAAAAGTGACTGCAACAGTTAAAGCACTGACATACTTGACCCTACCTACAGCCTAGACAGTCTTGGCTGTGTCCGATTCAGGAATTAATTGAAATGCATGGTTATTTTTCCTCCCAGAAATGGTGATTTGGTAACTCATGGCACCATCCTAAATTATGGTACAATTGTCCTTGTCAAAGTCATTTTATCCATCTGTTTTTATATGTGAGGATTCAATCTTTAAATAACAGTGGACTAAATGCTGAGATTGTAAAGAAGACACTGATTCAAATGTTTTTGAAATTAAATAAAACAATTGAAAACTCACTCCCTTTTTTGTTGTTGCGTAAGAGCCAACACATGTGGAACAAAGTGAGTACATGGAGTCAGGATCTTGATCAGCAATGTTCTAACTGAAAGTTGGAACAGCCTACAGCAGCTGAATGGTCTACTATTCCTTAATATTATATTCTCTGTCAGGCATTCTTTTATGTTATTTCACTTGGATTATTCAGGCAGTCCTGGGATTACGAATGGGTCTGTTCTTGTGTATGTTTGTCCATTTGTGTGTAAGTTGGAACACAATAGACTAAAATATAAAATAGCTGGTTGTAAGTATGAGGAAACATTTGCATGTTGGATCTTTAAAATTAATACACTCCTGTATCGGATCTTGATCATGAGTACAAGCATTCATATGTTGGGGCCTGCCTGGAGCATTCCGGTAACTGCATTATGACAGGTGCAGTGATTTTATCATGTAACTTTACCACGAAATAAGAAAGTTTTAATGTGTTGCTTTGACAAGGATGTGACTGATGCATTTGTGAGAATATGATTTAGAAGCAGAAGTGGGCCATTTAGCTGATTGTATGCTGTTGGCTGCAATCCGTACTCTGGAAACAAAAAAGTCAAATTGCCCTATAATAAATTAACCGACCAAAACCAAATTTCTGTATGGCTTCTATATTTAAGAAAACAGAAATTGCTGGACAGTCTCAGCAGGATCTGGAGCATCTATCGAAACAAATCAGAGTTACTTGCGGCATCGTGGCTCGGTGGCTAGCACTGCTGCCTCACAGCGCCAGGGATCCAAGTTTGATTCCACCTGCGGGCGACTGTCTGTGAGGAGTTTGCACATTCTCCCCGTGTCTATTTGGGTTTCCTCCCACAGTCCAAAGATGTACAAGCTAGGTGGATTGGCCGTGCTAAATTGCCCATAGTGTTCAGGGACGTATAGATTAAGTGGGTTACAGGGGGATGGGTCTGGGTGGGATGCTCCTATGTGTGGACTTGTTGGGCTGAAAGGCCTGTTTCCACACTGTAGGGATTCTATGAAATCAGAGTTAACGTTTTGGGTCCAGCGACCCTTCTTCAGAACTGGCTTCTTTTTTTTTTGGTGACAGTGTTAGGTTCAGGAAAATTGCATAAACTACTGTGTAAAAGACTGCTACAGTAGTCCAATTAAAGAAATACATTGCAATTTAATAAACAAGTGCGGTATCAAAATTATATCAGTTGGAGCTTTCTGCTGTTTTTCTGTTTGCGTTCCTTTAAAAGCTTTCAAGTTCCCTTTCTAATTATCATAAGTGGACTTTCAGGTGAGGATCATGCACATTATCCGGATGCTTGTGTTTCACCTTCAACATCTACAGCTACATGATGAAGAACGCTGCTGATGTTCTGATCACTAATCCCAAAAGCCACAAATCTGAAGCATAAATTACACTAAATCAAACTCTAACAGTATCTTAAAAATTACTGGGTAGATTTCAGCAAAGCAAAAGCAAGACATTATAATTGTTGTAAAATACTATTTAGCTTACTAAATGGAAATCTGCTAGCCTCTGTTGGTCCAGCCTACATATGACTCCAGAGTCACAGCAAAGTGGTTGACTTTTAACCATTCTTTGAAAATGGGCCTAGCAAAACGCTCAATTGAAGGGCATTCAGGCATTAGAAACAACAATGTTGTACCCATCCTGGAAAGAATAAAGAAAAAATGTTCTTCCAGTGTAGCTATAGAGGAAAATGGTTGACAACGTAGTCAATATTGAGTTTCAAGATCCATCCAAATGAAGTTATTTTTCAAAGACAAATTAAAAATAATAGTATTAACTGATGAAGCTTTTCACCCTGTCAACTTTGGCCTATTAAGTTGAGGAAAGAGCGAGAAATCCACATGGGTGGTTCATGGTGGCTAACAGAATCTCTAGAGGGCACCTAAGTATGCAATACAGTGCTAAGATCCTACCTAGCATTTGCTTTTCTACTCTACAGGTCAAAGGCTGAAGCTGGCTTGTTTGTTTCCATTGAAAAAGTTTTTATGAGCTACAAGTGACTGGGAGACAGTTAACCATTAGAAGTCTTAATATACACTCGTGCAGTCTGTTAAATCAGACTTAATTGAACATCCTGTTTTGTAAGACATGACCATTTCTGGCTGCTATTTTTGAAACCTAATGAACTGATACTAATGAACAAAATGTACAACTCAATCATAACTGCTATTAAAATTGTAACACTAATTGTCAGGAAAAATTGTAAATAGCTTACAGTGAATAAAGTTGAAGAGAACCACCATCCTTTCACTTTGGCAAGATATTGTTTCATGAGCAAAAATGTTGAAAACCCCAATGAAAAATAATGGATTCTGAAAGGTTGTTTTCCATGGAAATAGAGCCTACAGTTGTGGGCCATAGTCTACAGATAAAGGGGCTGGCTCCATAGTACTTGTATGTGGAGATGAGTAATTTCTCCTCTAAGGAATGTGAATCCTTGACATTCTCTACTCCAGAATGATGTGAATGTCCATTTGATTAGTATTTCCATGTCTGAAATAAATAGATTTTTGGCCACCAAGTGGTTTGAGGGGTATGAGGATTAGCTAGGGAAGTGGCTTTGATGAAGTTCAGTCACGATCTCATTGGATAATAGAGCAGGGTAGTGTGTTGTATGGTCTAGTCCTGTTCCAAATTGTATTTGTGCTGCAAATTGTGCGTGTTTAACAGGTTAGTTCAAGCTTCCTCTACTTTCATTCTACAATTCACTTTAGCATTTGTTATCGCAAGATTCCTGTATAATGCAAGACTGACTACATGAATCCATTTATTATAGCATTCACTCCCAACTGCCCAAGAAGGTTTGCTAGTTCATATTGTGAGTGCAGTTGAGAGTCAACAAATGCCTTTTTTGAGTCTGCAATCATGCATAACCTCGAGCATTTTTTGTTTTTAAAAAATCAACCTGCCCATGAATGTGATGACCCATCTCTGAGGCAGCTGGGATGCAAACCCAAGCTCCCTTGCTCAGAGTTAGTGACACTATTATTGTGCTACAAAATCTGCAGCAAGTGAGGGCGGTAGATTTCCTTCACCTGAAGAACATTATGAATCAGATGGGTTTTTAGAACCATCTGGTTGTATCATAGTTAACCATTGCAGTTAGTTCAGAGATTCCCAAAATGGGATTTGGGACCCCAAATGGGGTCACAAACTGAAATGTTTGGGTCTTGAGCTTTGAGGCAGCATCGGCTATCATGGAACTGCGACTCAGATATAGTAGCACACTTCTCATTCTTAAGCTCCCTGCTTTCACAGACCTCCTATCCCATAGTCTCAGTTCTGACTGAGGAGTTGAGAGAATTTTTAATCCTCAAAATGGGGTTAAAGTTGGAAAATGTTTGGGAAGCACTGTTAACCCTATATTCCAGATTTATTTAATTGTATTCAGATTCCCCACCAGGTATAGTTGGCTTTACATTTTTTTTTCCCAGAGCATTAGTCTAAATCTCTAAACTATTAATCCAGTAACATTGTTACAATGCCCCTTAAATAACTACAATTGAGTTCACTAACTTGAGCTAGGCAGGTGGGGGGACAAAGAAGCTGTCAGTGATTGTTAAAGGAGATGTATATTAGCTGGCAGCTGGAGGCACGATTTGGCCAAACTGATGTATTCTGTGGAGTTCTGAAAGAAGGGTCACTGGACTCAAAATGTTAACTCTGATTTCTCTCCACAAATGCTGCCAGGCTTGCTGAGATTTTTTAGCAATTACTGGTTTTGTTTCTGATTTCCAGCATCCGCAGTCCTTTTGATTTTTTTTGTTTTAATTTGATGTATTCTGTGAATTGCCGTCTAGATTGCCGAAGAAAGTGACAATTTGAATGAGTTTGTAGGACTGCTTGTACCTTTCAAAAGTGTAGTTTAGTTGTGATAATGATTTGAGGAGGGGTGAAATCTCTTTTAAAGAATTGGCTGTAATAACTTCATTAGTGACGGATGCCTTTCTGGAAATTGGATGTTTATCATCCCTTAGATTTCTTTTTAGTGTAAATTCACAAAACTTTATTCCATGGAATTGAATGCAATATGTTTTGACAGCCAAGATCCAAAACATCAACTGGTTATTTCTTTCTCTCTTGGTACTTTTCTAATACCTAGTCTTTTGAGTTGTATCTTAATGTGCATGCCAAGAGGTAGCCAGTTCTATATAATCAGATTTCTTTTCAACCTGATGATGAATGCAAGGAAATGGATCAGAAATGTCAGAGAAATTTGATCACAATATTTGAAATACAAGTATGGAACTAGATGTGTAGGACAGAAATAACAAAATGGAAACCTGCAGTTTCATTATGATACCTATTTTCTTTTGCAAATGGGATATTAGTTAATGGAATTCAAATTTGCCATTTTGAGAAGTGCTGGGCTTTGCAAAAATTGTATCTGTCTTGTTGATTTATGAATGGTACATCTTAGTCACTGGGAAAAATGATAACAGGAATTTTCCATCTTGAATGAACAGGATTATGCACTTTCTTGGACACCACTTGTGTTATTGATTGGTTGTGAGTTTAAAAATACTCAGGCTCATGCTGACTTGAATAACTGACCCTCCACTTGTGTAAATAATGTCATATAGTTGAGGTTGAGCATAAATTATGTACGTTTCTGTGAACATACATCTGTTTAAAATAAAAAGTTGCTTTTGACATTGGGAAGACTATTGTAAATGCAGTTGTCACTGCTGACTTTAACTGACCACCACTTTAAGCCACCACAAATGCTGATGTTATTTCTAAATTCTTTGTATCATTTAATCAATGAATTTACTGGAAAGACACTTGCCATTCATCTTAGCTATACCTCTCATAGTTTCATAAACCTCTAGATTCATTTACAATGAATCCTACTGCTTAAATCTTAGCATATGAAGAAAATGAGTATGAAAGTACCTTTTTGATGTTTCTGTTTTGAGCATTCCTTTTTTTTTCCAATGTAATTGACAGTCACTTGCACCTATCTTGATGGTCAGGATTTACCAACACATGGATTCATTTTTGGACTACTGAATTGAAACGGTAACAACCTGGCTGACAAAGCTGTTGTTCTATCCCTAACGTTGTCTTCCGAATTGAGGCTGATTTTTAAGACTGACTTTCTAAGGATAGAGATTTCTGTATAGAGTCATTACAGCATAGATTGTGGGCATTTGGTCCATCAAACCCATAGCATTTCTTTTTAGGCTATGTATTAATAACTTCAATCTCTTGAACAGTATAAAGAGTGCAGAGCCATTCTTAAGGGGGAGATCAGGAAGGCTAAGAGAGGATATGAGAGAGCCTATGCAGATAAGGTTAATGACAATCCAAAGAGATTCTACAAGTAATTAAGATTCAGAGAACAACTAGAGAAAGAGAGTGGGGTCCCTTTAAAGATCAAAGAAGTCATCTTTGTGTTGAGCCTCTGGAGAGATATTAAATGAATATTTTGTCAGTTTTTACTGTGGAGAAAGAAATAGAGGCCAGAGAACTCAGGAAAATTAATATTGTTATTTTGAAAACACTTCACGTTACAGAAGATGAAGTGCTGGAAGTCTCAGAAAATACAGAGGTGGATAAATCTCCAGGACCTGATCTAATATATCCCAGAACATGATGGTAAATTAGAAAGAAAACTTGAAGAAATATTTGTATAATCTATAACTACAGGTGAGGTGCCGGTTGACTGGAGAGTTACTAATATTATGCCTTTGTTTAAGGAGGGATGTAAGGAGAATCCTGGGAACTGTAGACCTGTGAGTCTGACTATGGTGGTGGGTGAGTTGTTGGAGGTGATTCTGTAAGATAGTATTTACACGCATTTGGAGAGACAAGGAATGATTAGGGATAGTCGGCATGGTTTTGTGCAAGGGAAATTGTGTCTCCCAAACTTGATTAATATTTTTGAGAAAGTATCCAAGAAGATTGATGGTAGAGTAGTAGACATTGTTTACTTAAACTTTAGTAAAGCCTTTGACAAGGTTCCACGTGATAGACTAATTGGTGAAGTTAGATTGCATAGGATTCAGGGTGAGCTTGCCAATTAGATACAAAATTGGAGTAATGGTAGGAGACAGAGGGTGGTGGTGGAGGATTGTTTTTAGTACTGGAGGCCTGTTACCAGCGGTGTTCAACAGAGTCCACTTTGGGTTCAAAAGCCCCAGCAGGGTTGCTGGGTTCACTTTTTTTAATCGTTTGTATAAATGATTTAGATGAGAATATAGAAGGCATGGTTAGCAAGTTTGCAGATGACACCAAAATTGGTGGTATAGTGGACAGTGAAGAATGTTATCTAAGATTGCAAAGAGATCATGATCAACTGGGTCAATGGGCTGAGGAGTGACAGATGAAGTTTAATTTGGATAAACGTGAGGTGTTGCATTTTGGTAAAACAAACAAAGGCAGGATTTATATAATTAAAAGTAGGGCCTTGGCTAGTGTAGAACAGAGACCCGGGGTTCAGTACATAATTCTTTGAAGCTTACATCACATGTAGGCAGAATGGTTAAGAAGGCACTTAGCATGCTTACTTTCATTGCTCAGACCTTTGAGTATAGAAGTTGGAGCCTCATGTTGAGATTGTACAGGATGTTGGTGAGGCCTCTTCTGGGGTACTGTGTGCAGTTCTCATCATCCCCTCACAGCAAGGTTATTATTAAGCTGGGGAGGGTTCAGAAAAGAGCTATCAGGATGTTGCCAGGAATGGAGGGTTTGAGGTAGAAAGTGAGGCTGAATAGACAGGGACTTCCTTCACTAGGGTGCAGGATGTTGAGGGTTGACCTTGTAGAGGTTTATAAAATTATGAGGGGTATAGCTAAGATGAATGGCAAGTGTATTTTCCCTAGTATGGGGGTTTTGGAGGCTAGGGGCATATTTTTATAGGTGAGAGGTAAATTATTTAAAGACATCAGGGGCAACTTTTTCTTACACAGAATGGTTAGCTTGTGGAATGAACTTCCAGAGGCAATGGATGTAGGTACAGTGACATTTGGATAAGTTAGTGAATAAGAAATGTTTGCAGGGATATGGGCCAAGCACAGGCACGTGGAACTAGTTTAATGTGGGATTACGGTTGGCGTGGACTAGTTGGACGGAAGAGTTTGTTTCCGTGTTGTATGACTCCATAACTTAATTGTGTTCTTTGTGGTACATTTACTCCAGCAGGAAATCCTTACCAGATGCCAATCCTGACAAGAATGAAACCTATGACAGTTATTTGATGAATCTGTCGCACTCCTAAAGCTCAGTAACTGTTCCAGGACTTGTTTAGCTGCAGAGATTTTCCTTCTTAAAAAACATAATATGATTGTTTCACGTGAGACAACTGCCTGATGATCGCTGTGGATGTTATATATTTCACCACTCCTTGGTGTTGGGACTGCTGCTGCTGTTCTGGTCATGTATAACAGCACTATCAAAACGAACTGCTTTTTTGTCCCAGTCGACTCTGATCGGCTTGATGTGTTTGTTGGGGGTTATGAGAGTGAAAAAGCTATGACCATTGATAATTTTCGAATCAATTTAGAGTTGACTGAAGTTATAGCTTCTGCATGGCGTACTGTTCAAAATGAAATAGAAGTTGATATTAAAAGCAGAAAGTGCTGGAGAAATTTCCAAGTATGGCTGCTGCATCCATGGAGAGCAAAACAAAGTTACCGTTTCTACTCTCGAGTCTGAAACGTTCTCTTTGTTTCCCTCTCCATCGACGATACTGCGGGACCAGCTGAGTTTCTCTAGCACTCCGCTTTTATCCAGCACCCGCAGTAATTTTCATTAACTTTTGATATTAGTGCCAAAATGTTGTGGAAGAGGACACGAGGAAAGAATCGCCACCACAGCTGGTCACTGTGTACTCTATTGTACTGAACTTATGGGGACTGAGAACTTCGAATATAAAGATAACCAGCAGGAAGAAGGCCATTAGAAATAAATGGAATTCTCTGGTGGCCGTTAAGCTTTACGGAACTGAAAGGGGCACCCTGGATATGATAATTTGTTATAAAACGTGGACCAACGTTAATACCATTTAGCTGTAATATCCAAGAATTTTGGCTTATTTTAAGTACCCAAGTTTTGGAAGTCGATGTCGATATGCTGAAGAGTACCATTTACAATTGGGGCCAAATATCGCCCGGTTAAACAAAGACCAAAGATGAGAAGTTGAGGGGATATTGGTTTGGATAGATAATGAACACAGCCTCCCCACTTTATTCGTAGAATAGAATAGACCTGAAACAAAAACAAATTGTTGAAGGTACTCAGCAGTTCTGGCAGCATCTGTGAGCAGAAAACAGTTAACGTTTCGAGTCTGACAACTCTTCATCAGAACTAGAGACCAAGCAATAGAGTTGGAGCACAGAATGCATTATTTTTCGCGCTCTGGTCTCATTAAAATCTGCTTACTGTTGTAGGACAGTCCTGGAATGAAATTTTTGTTTTAAAACTGTGAACCATTTTCTGAAAGTCGCTTTCCATGAAGTTATCTTTCCTACCCCGCCCCTGGACCAAGAGCAAGGTCATCTAACCAGCTGTCCCTATCACTTTCTTCCTTCCCTTAGCACAAAGGACCAAGTTGCATGTTCAATCTCTCTCGTTTCTCGCCTTTAAAGCGTTGGTTTCATTTCTCATCTCGCTGCACCTCTCCCATCAGAAAAGCAGTCGCACAGAAGGAAATTCACACTGACGAAGGTGGCTGTGTGAGCACTGACAGCGGACTGGAAAATGCCGAAAGGAGAGGATGCAACGCAATAAAATAACCTTGCCTGGCATAATGAGCGATATTTGGAATAAGATGTCAGTTGGAACTGTGTGCGTGACCGCCGGTTTAACGGGTCTTTTAAGTTTTGTGTTTCTGGCGGTAGCGATTGGTACGGATTATTGGTACATCATCGACGTCTCAAACTCCAGATATTACTATGGGGAGCATTGGGAGGATTTAAATTCCCATTCTGGACTCTGGAGGATTTGCGAAGGTAGGAAACATTGTGCAGCAGTTATATTTCATACAGATTGCAACTTGATCAAGCATTATGATCGAACGATTATTGAAACATTTCTACGGGTTATACCTCATCAGGTAGAATGGCCCTTGGTCATCTCCGCGTGTCCTGCAGGCGACAATATTACCTGGCTGTGGGGACTGGACACTGTCTGAATTTTAGAAAATACAATGTTTGTCAGTGTCGGTGCCCCTTAAATCTTCTGGTCAGTTTGTTCGCACGGTGCCGCACCCCCACGTTATTAACGGAACTGGACTTTCATGCCATTTTATTCCATGCATTGTGATGGAATCATTATCATTGATGTAAAGGACGGAAAATAGTTGGTGGTCTCCAGAGATTAATGGGAGTCCCAAAGATATATGTAACTAGTATATTCGGGTAGAAACTGTCGACCCTTTTCAAATGTTGGAGTTCAACCTCTTTTCAACATAATTTCACATTAAATTAACCTTTTCTACAAGCTGGGCACAACTTTTTATCTTTAAACAACAGCAATTGAATTCACTTCCTGAAATATTTCTAAAAACAAACTTAAGGAAAATTCAAGGTGAAACCAGCAAGGCGTTAATTTCCAGCCTCGCCATTTCATCGACTCCTGTATCATTACTAACAGAAGTAATGGGAGGGGTTCCGCCGGAATGAGCAAAATACAAGCGAACATTTGAAAGGCTCCAGTGTGCTGAGCACCTGAGCTGCTGTATATCCATCCACCCCACTTGCTGCACCACGCTCCCCTCTCACAAAGCGCATGAATACTGCTGCAATTATTAATACCCATGACCTATTGTCGAGGCTTTGATACGAAAGGAATTGTCCTTGTCACTCTACAGACAAGTTTTAGTCAATTTGACATTGCTCAATACCCTCAGTTCCATTGGATCATAGGGCTGCTCTCTCATTAGAGAGAGAGAGGGGACTGGTGGTGGTTTAACCTGAGGGTCACCATGCCTCAGGCAAAGGTACAGCTTGAGAAGGAGAGGCCTTCATAATAACCTCAGCCTGTGCTGAAATTGAACCAATGCTGCATTTCAAATCGGCCATCTAGCCATCTGAGCCGGACTTCATTGAAACTGAGAGGGCTAGCACAATGTATTTGACTGGCCTGGGAGGGCAGATTGTGGAGACAAGTGTGGCAGATCTGTGCAACTCTGAGCTGGGTTCCAATGATCACAGCATGGAAGTACGTCTTATGGTTCTGATAAGTCTGCAGTAAGCTGGAAAATAATAAAACTAGTTTGGATTGATAATGAATAGAGCCTGTACAATCTCACATAGCATACTCAGATTGGCATACAGCTGGTCAGACCATATAAGGCACTATCAGGTCATGCTCTGGTCTGGCAAAACTGCTTGATTGTTCTGTATTGCAAAAATAATTCCTAGTTTATTTTTCTCTAAGTCAGACCTCCTCTACATCAGGGAAACCAAGCAGAGGCTTGGGGACTGCTTTGCAGAACACCTACACTTGGTTTGCAACAAACAACTGCACTTCCCAGTCGCGACCCATTTCAACTGCCCCTCCCACTCCTTAGATGACATGTCCATCCTGGGCCTCCTGCAGTGCCACAACAATGCCACCTGAAGTTGCAGGAACAGCACCTCATATTCCACTTGGGAACCCTGCAGCCCAATGGTATCAATGTGGACTTCACAAGCTTCAAAATCTCCTCTCCTCTGACTGCATCCCCAAACCAGCCCAGCTTATCCCTGCCTCCTTAACCTGCCCTTCCCCAACCTCAAGCCCCACCTCCATCTCCTACCTACTAGCCTCATCCTTGATACCCGCCCCCTTGACCTGTCCATCCTCCCTGGACTGACCTATCCCCTCCCTAACTCCCCACCTACACTCAACTTTACTGGCTCCACCTCTGCCTCTTTGACCTGTCTGTGTCCTCTCCACCTATCTTCTCCTTTATCCATCTGCTACCTGCCTCCTCCTCTCTCCTTATTTATTTCAGAATCCCCTTCCCCTCCCCCATTTCTGAAGAAGGGTCTAGGCCCGAAACGTCAGCTTTCCTGCTCCTCTGATGCTGCTTGGCCTGCTGTGTTCATCCAGCTCTACACCTTGTTATCTCAGATTCTCCAGCATCTGCAGTTCCTACTATCTCTAAATCATTTTCCTTAAAGCCTCCTCCCTGTCTGCTTCTCTCTTGCCTCAGGTAAATGTGAGGAGCTCGTGACCTTCTTCACTATAAAGATTGAGGCTACCATACTAACTGATCAGCTACCATCTGACCTCTACCACTCCCCTCCCTTCCTGTGGCCCAAGGATGAAACTTCTTAAAGAATACCGAATGACATAGCCCTGAACTTCATTTTCGTCTACTATCTCTCCAAGTTCCTCTCCAAGCTTCACTGGACCAAGCTTCTTCTTCTACAAATCACTCTGATTAAATTGCTGATGACCTACTTTCTCTCCTGTGTTTCCATATTAGATAGTTTTGTTTCCTCATGCTCTGTTTCCTTCTTCAAATTTTCTACAGCCACCTTGGTCTGTAAAAAAAAATCCTTCTATTCCTATAAACTGCCATCTCATCTCAAACCTCTTGCCTCTATTTTACATTAGAGATAGAGAGGTCTATACAGCATAGAAAAAGGCCTTTTGACCCATCAAGCCTGCACAAATCACAAACAATCACTGATCTCACTTGCAGCACTTAGTCCATATCCTTGTGTGCTTTGGCATTACAAGTGCACATCTAAATACTTCTTCAATGTTATTGGAGTTTCTGCCTCTACCACCCTTACTGGCAGTGAGTGCCAGATTTCATAAACCTCTGGGTGGAAAAAAGGAAATCCTCACATCTCCTCTAAATGTCCTGCCCCTTACCTTACATCTATGTCTCAGGTTATTGATCCCTCCACCAAGGAAAAAGTTCCTTCCTGCCTAACCTGTCTATGCCCCTCATAGTTTTATACATCTCAATCACATCGCCCGTAAATCTTCTGTGTTCCAGGGAAAGCAACAGCAGTCTGGTCAATCTCTCTGCATAATGAAAACACTCCAGTCCAGGCAACATCCCGATAAATCTCCTCTGCACTCTCTCCAGTGCAATCACTGTTTTTAAACTCTATGGTTTGGCTAATAAAGGTAAGTATCCCATGTATCATCTTAACCACTTTTGTTTGAAAGTGAGGTAATTTACTCTAAGACAGGGGTGTTGCATTTTAAATGAGGGAAATTATGAAGGCCTGAGGCACAAATTGGGGTGGATTGGGAAAATACATTAAAAGGCATGACTGTACATAGGCAATGGATAGTCTTTAAAGAACTATTCTGTCACTAACAGCAACAATGCATTCCTTCACGATGCAAAAATCCCAAAAATGACAGCCAAACATGGTTAAAAATGAAGTTCAATATTGTGGACGATTTAAAGAAAAAGCCTACAGAGCTGCCAGAATTATCAGTAATTCTGAGGATTGGGAGATTTATAGAATATAACAAAGGATGAACAAGAAGCTGTTAAGGAGAATAGACTATTAATCCAATCTAGCAAAAACATAAGTGGACTGTAAAAGGTTCTAAAGTTATCTAAAAAGGAAAGGTTTTCACCAAAACAAAGGTGGATCCATTAAAGATGGAACTAAGGGAATTTATAATGGGAAGTACTGAAGTAGCAGAGAACCTAAATGGTTACTTTGTGTCAATTTTTGCTGCAGGGATGTAATGAATCTCCCCTGAAGTGGAGATCTACTGCTAGGGAGAATGAGGAGCTGAAGGAAATTTGTATAATTAAGAAGATTATCATGGATAAGTTAATGGGGCTGAAAGCTGATAAATCTTCAGGACCTGGTAGTCTTTGTCCCTGAGTGTTGAAGGAGGGATAGTGGATACACTGATAATGGATACATCTTCCAACATTCTATAAATTCTGGAATAAATCCTGCAGATTGGAAGGTGGCAAATGCCACCCCACTATTTAAGAAGGGAGCAAGAGAGAAAACGGAAAACATAGATCTGTTAAGCTTACATCAGTAACAGAGAAAATGCTAGAATTTATCATAAAGCATGGGATGAACTTGGAGAATTTTGAAAATGTTGCTAACAAAATTGATAAGAGCTGATGGAAGTACTTAGATTTTGAGAAGATGTTTAATCCCCCACAGGAGGCCAATTAGAAAGATTAAAGCACATGGGTCAGGGAGTAATGGAAGGCATGGATTAAGGATTGCATAAGGGAAAATAGAGAGTTGGAATAAAGAATCTCTGACATTGACAGGCTATGACTAGTGGGGTGCCACAGGTATCAGTACAATATACATCAATGATTTGGAAGAAAGCCCTAAATATAATATTTCCACATTTGCAGATGATAGAAAACTATGTGAGACAGATACTGCTGTAAAGGTTCACCAGACTTGTACCTAGGATGGCAGCACTATCCTATTAAGAAAAACAGGGCAAGCTGGTCCTGCATTTTCGAGAGTTTCGAAGAATAAGTGGTGACCTCATTGAAATCTATAAAACACCTAAAAGGGACAGGCAAGGTAGAGATGTTTCCCATAGCTGGGAGTCTAATAACAGGGGATACAATTTCAAGATGAGGGGGATACCACTTAGACCTGAGATATGGAGCAATAATTTTAGTCAGAGGGTTTTGAACCTTGGGAATTCTCTGCCGCAGAGAGTGTGGAGGATCAGGTTTCTGAGTATGTTTAAGGTATAGTTTTTTTTAAAAATTCATTCGTGGAATATGGATGCCATTGGCTGGGCCAGCACTTATTGCCTACCCCTAGGTTCCCTTGAAAAAATGGTGGTTAGCTGCCTTCTTGAACTGCTGCAATCCATTTGCTATAGGTACACTCATAATGCCACTAAGGAGGGAGTTCCAGGATTTTGGCCGAGTGATGCTGAAGTAGTGGCAATATCTTTCAAAATCGGGATGGTAAGTAGCTTGGAGGTGAACTTGTGGGTGATGGTGTTTCCATGTATCTGCTGTTCTTGTCTTTTTGGATGGAAGTGGTTGTAGGTTTGAAAGGTTCTGTCGAAGAAGCCTTGGTAAAATTTCTGCCATGCATCTTGTAAATAGTACACTACTGCTACTGAACATCAGTTATGGTGGGAGTGAATGTGGTGCCAAACAAAGGGGCTGTTTTGTCCTCATGATGTCAAACTTCTTGAGTATTCATAGAATCCATACAGTGTGGAAACAGGCCCTTTGGCCCAACAGCCCCACACCAACCCTCAGAGCATCCTACCCAGGCCCATTCCCCCATAACCCACCTAAACCACACATCCCTAAACACCATGGGCAATTTAGCATGGCTAATCCACCTACCCTGCACATCTTTGGACTGTGGGAGGAAACCAGAGCACCCAGAGGAAGCCCTCGCAGACGCAGGGAGAATGTGCAAACTCCACACAGACAGTCACCTGAGGGTGGAATTGAACCCAGGTCCCTGGCGCTGTGAGGCAGCAGTGCTAACAGCTGAGCCACCGTACCACCCTGTTGGAGCTGTGCTTATTCAGGCAAGTGAGAAGTATTCTTTCACATTCCTGACTTGTGTCTTGTACGACGTTGAGGAGTCAGGAGGTAAGTTACTCGCTGCAAAATTCCTGAGCTCTGACCTGCTGTTATGGTCACATTACTTATAGATGGATATGTTTCTGATTACAAGTGCCATAAAGTGTTTTGGAGATGGGATGAATAACTGACGTTGAAGTGCTTGATCATTCATGATTGTATTGAATGGCAGACAGGTGTGACAGGCTGAATAGCCTACTCCTGTTCCTTTGTCCCTCTCCAAAGCCTTTGTTGCAACTCAAATCTGGCTTTCTTTCCTGGAACTCCATATTTGAACTCCTCTCACTGGATTTCCACCTCCATCACAGTTTGCAATGATAGCAACATCGTCAACAATGTCAGTAATGAGTATACGCTTCAGGCCCTTCGGCAAGACATGGTGTTGCACCAAAGTCAGGCTAAAGTTGCATTGCAGGTAGAGTCTTATGGCCACTTGCATACCATTCAGCGCCTACATTTTCCAGGGAAGAGCACATCCTCAGTTTTCCGTAACTGAAATCTTAAGTCATGTTACTAAGAGAAAGAAACTAGACATCATAGCACTGAAGAAAATTCAAGATGTGAAAGCTCACCTAGCTCTCATATTGTAGAAAATAGTTCCTGGAATCATCAGTTTTTCCCTTGAAACATTTGCAGATGTGATTTAAGGCCCAAGACTATGTTCTTATAGTCTCACTAACTGTGTTAGAGCAGAGTTATTTCCTAGCATTTTAAGTTCTAACTCTGTGTATGACGCTCTTGGCTGTCAGCTTAATCTAGAATTAACTGAATTTTAAGTATCAGTGATGTACTTTATTTCAATAGCGATCACTGAATGCAGCTCCCTGATGTGCCTCTGATCAATGTCTTCAAACACTCGCTGGCATTGATGGTTACAAAGTGCTTTTGGCTGCATTGGCTTTTTGAAAGGTGATAATACAAAAGAAAACCTTCTCTGATAGTATTTGCGCTGTTTAGTCCTTAGTTTCCTATGGATTTTTCCTTGTCTCCCACATCCCCCACCTCCTATTTCTCATCTATTCTTTGGCAGCAACATTCGAAGATATGACTTCAAGTTCAACATGACTATACACAGCTCAATCAGCACATCTCTGTTGAGGGAGAGAGATAACAAGGTGTAGAGCTGGATGAACACAGCAGGCCAAGCAGCATCAGAGGAGCAGGAAAGCTGACGTTTCGGG
>JAHRHZ010000082.1:11632915-11715583 GCA_024137785.1 Ginglymostoma cirratum | reverse complement strand
TTTCCTGCTCCTGTGATGCTGCTTGGCCTGCTGTGTTCATCCAGCCCCACGCCTTGTAATTACGACAATCTGCCTGGACTTGTGACAGTGTCAAAAGGCAAGACAAAACAAGCCAGAAGTACTGTGATCCGATAAGTTCTGAATGAGGCAGGAAAGCACAAAAAGGCAAGATATGGCAGAGATGCTGTGAGTATCCAAATAGGTGTAAAGTGAGTGCTAAGAGAGGAAGCACAGTGCCCTTAGGTGCACCGTAATACTCGTCCACATGTAATGGCCTGGCAGCAGGATTACAATGAAAGGTGGCATTACATGTCAAAGTGCCACACTGAAGTGGAGAACTGTATTCTAAGTGAGTCAGATATGTGCCACAATGATGTGGTGAGACTGATGAGTGTGCAATGCCAACTTCTGTGGATGGAGTTGCAGATGGTTGCTGCCTATGGGCATACCCAGAGATGTTGCAAGCTACTGTCCAAGATGGAGGCCAGGAGGAGCAAGCAGAGAGCTGAAGCTGCCAGCTATCCGCTCTGACTTTTATGTCGGGTACTTTTGCCATCTAGTTGCTTTCAGGCATGTAGGAGAATAGGAAACTGCATATAAAAGAGGAGCAATTAGGGACTGGTAAGTTGAAAATGCTGGCAAATAGTCTCTCACCGCTCACAAGCAAGATTCTCATCTCCCTGTTTAAAACTTCATTGCAAGATCAGACTTTTCACTAAATGTTGAGAATCTCACTTTTCTAATCTTAACCGTATTTTTGCAACCAACTTTCCATCGGCCATATTGTTCACGGATGGGAAATTTCAGCTCTAGGTTCTAGTTCTTTCTATACTAATGAAGGAAGGATATTTGTTTTATCACAGTATTAGCTAAATTTTGCTTACATTTCAGACCATTTAATATTAGACAGATTCTCTTCTGTGGAATACTGACACCTCAGAGAAAATCGAAGGAATAAGTAATTTGACGTAGGGATTTGACAGTCAATATATATAAAATAAATTTAGGATAATAAAGCAATGTTTATAATATTAAAATTTCTGATCAACTCACTGGCTTTTTGGAGTCGTCTACTTCTCGGATGCTGAGGTTTTCAAGTGGAATAATGCCCCTGGGTTCTTTGTCCTGTGAAATATTTTTGATCGATAA
The DNA here is from genome assembly GCA_024137785.1 of Ginglymostoma cirratum. Classification (NCBI taxonomy): domain Eukaryota; kingdom Metazoa; phylum Chordata; class Chondrichthyes; order Orectolobiformes; family Ginglymostomatidae; genus Ginglymostoma; species Ginglymostoma cirratum. Next base: position 11,714,434 of record JAHRHZ010000082.1, on the reverse strand, counting down.
TAATTATTTTAAATCAAAACTAATGAATGTATAACTTACATTTTCATGCAATTACTTGTAAAGACAAATAACATGCATTGCTTTTTATGTTTGAAAATATAATAATGGTCAACATTTAAATTATCTTTTAATACCTAAAGATAAATCATGGGGAAAGTAATTACAGGCTGCTATTGTGTTCATCTGTCTGACATGACCACAAGCCTACAAGGAGGTCTCCAATCAACCTATTAAGATGGAAGAGGTTTTGGTGCAGGGACATGCAGATAGAAAAAAGTAAAAAAAAAAAAAAAAATTGCTTTTTCACACAATAAGTTGACTAATTAATTCATATTCATTCATAATTTCTCCACTAAACTAAAATCTTGAAAAATCTGACTAGGTTTTCAATAAATTGTCAGGTAAAATAGTCTGCATGTGTAAAAGAGCAAAATTCACTCTTACAGAAGAACTCAAACACAGCGATAGATCAAAGTCTTTCAACACTTTCTCAACAGAGTTCCAACCATAGCTCAAGAGTAGTAGTTGCTGACAAAATTATAGAAGTTACATGAATTTATTTCCAAAATTCAATTGAATAGAAGCATCAAACCTAGCTCCGAATTTCATGACTTCAACAGCATCATGTCACTTTCAGCCAGGGCTTCTTGGTCAAATACAAGACCAAGTATCTGACAGTTGATAAGGTTTATAAATGCATCAAGATAAATTAAGGCTCACTGTGGCAGGAGATAAGCACTCTAAGGCCGATAAACAGATGTTTCAGCCAAGTGATCTGAACCCCTCCCCACATGCCTACCCCACACTCAAGGACTTATGTCTTGATCCATGGGCATGAGATTGCCCCACTACCAACTGCCAACTCAGTTCCCTTGATGCCTGACCTTCAGTAGTTAATCCGTGTCTCAAATGAATTCTGACCTGTAGTCAATGACTTCTACCAGAACCACCCTACAATCATCCCAACTGATTCTTGCCCATAATTGTGGTTGCTACAGGCTTTCCCATTGAGTAAATGTCCAGCCTTTCAGTCTGCCTAGGCAGAAAACAAAAGAAAAATGTCTAAATTTAATGGCAATCACACGCAGTTAGTTTTGGGTTGGACAAAAATTTGAACCTTCATAACTGGATTCTCTTCAATAGCTAAGTTGTGTATTGCTACATAACCAGATAAGCAGAAAAATAGAAATTTGGTTTTATAACTGTCTCTTTTAAAAATGGTGTGCAATTCAAGAAAGAAGATAACCAGACTAACCAAATCTAGAAATTCCCCTAACTCACCGTGGTGTATTCAAAGTAGTACAAGCAGTTGTCAGTTAGGATAAACCAACGTCTTTTCCATGTTTTCACTCTTCCACCTGAAGTTTGACGAATGTAGCATTTGGCAGAAAGAAAATAAAAAGAGAAAACTCAAAAGATTCACAACTTGTCATTAAGCTTGAGTCACAGCTTAGCTTTTTGATTGCTACACTGTTAGGAGACAGACACAATGAATTTGCCACTTCCCAAAGTTCTGCGTGTAATTACGTCACTATTGCTGATTCAAAAGGAAGTATTATCTTTGCTTGGACCAAAGAATATAAGTTTATTATTAGCTTATGAAATTGTGATGAATATTGTGGAAGATCGTAAGCTGAGAAAATGACACAAAACAAGGCAACGCTTGGAGACGAATAGCACAGAAAGAGGTAGCATGATTTGTTTCTACATATGATGTCACCCACAATATCACATTAAATGTCAAAAACGGCTCGATAATATAGTTGCTAGAAAAAAGATAAATTTAATCCAAATAATGAAAAGACAAAACATGAAAATATGAACGGCTTTGACTGAAAAAAGGAAATAAGTATGATTAGTGAAAAATGATGAAGGTAGAGTATGTCAAAATTAGATCCCCTTTTAAATATTGACAAAGGTACATCTGTTCTGTCTGTTTAATATCTTGCATCGCACATAAAGTAAATTAGTTGAAAGACTGATGTGGACCAAACACTAGAAAATAAACGTTTTACAGCTTACACTCCTTGTCACTCTCATTACCTGCATGCTTTCTATACATTTAATATAATGATGAAGGAATAGTTATTATTTAATACGATTTGACCTCATAAAAATAGATAGACACAAATGAAACTAAAGTTGGGGAGGGAGAAGGTGACCTTCTTATTTCCCAAACTCATGCTTACATGTCCAAGGCCTGTTGGGGATCGACAACAGCTTATTAGATACTATTTATTTCATTAGCTCTGAGCTGAGTTCTGAGTTGAATATATGGTGTGAAGAAATGAGGTGATCCACTGCAATAATATGTTGTACCTACTGGAGCAGGATGGCATGGAAAACTTGTCTGAAAAAGTAGATTGTAGATAAATTTACGTGTACTGAAAGACAGTCATTTTTAAAAATAATGTTGAAATATCTACTGAAATTGTAGAGATTCAAGCTCTTGATTTGTGTATGATCCAAATAAACTAGTCTCAAATGGTTATTGAGATTTTTCTAGTTTGTTTCCTGCAAAACACATGACTAAGAATAGCTGGATCAATTGTATATCAAAATAAATGAATTTCTTGCACCTTACAGTATGTCACAGTATACAGTCTTCAATTCTATTCACACTGTTTCACTTGCCAGATTAAAAGAAAGCCAGTAAGGTCAAATGAAATTTCCATGGAACAAATTTAAATGGTTTGTGGTAGTGGCTATTTAAAAAAAAATCAAGTTTTTTATTAGAACATCTTGTTGCTTGAATTCAGGAAAATTATAAAACTAAATGCATTGAACGAAGAATGAGACCAAAATCAAGATGGTATTACAATAATATTACCATGCAAGCTGGGTCATGGGTTTGCATGAGCATTATAATTTTTTGAAATGGAACAAACTGTTTCTTCAAATAATTGAAAGGAAAGTGTCAGAATATCAGTCAGAACTATATTTGTGCAGTTCTACAAAGAGTATTGGTCTATTTTTAATATAAAAGTGAGTAAAGCAGTTAGAAGGAAAACTAATTCAGTCATCACAGCCTGCCTCTTTGAATTGTTCAAAAAGTAACTTCTTAATTAAAAGCACAGAAATTTTTGTACTTGTACAATACCGAGTGCCCATCTACAGAATGAGCTGAATTACAGATGAAATGCAGCAATCTCAGATTTTGTTGGTTTTTCACTAAAAGGCTGGATCATTATTTGGGTATTAATGTTGAGAAATCAGAAAATTCCAGAAGTAGCAGGATTGCCTACTGTGGACAAATACATTTTTGGAAAGACCTTCAATGTTTTCTTTCACCACTAAGTAGAATTGGAATTAGTACGAATAATGGACTTGGATTCTTTTTCTTATAAAGAAAAATGAGGAAGAACTTATCTTTCATATTTCCCAAACCCAGCAACACAATATCAAAACATTTTATTCTGCTACATCTACTGGCCAGTTTAAAAACTATATGTGCTAATGTTTTAAAGTTTGCAGAAAAATAAGTGTGATATAGAGCTGAACTCACATTAGCATAGAAATGCACAGTGCACAAAATAATGCAATGTGGATTTGTTCTGATTTTTTAATAAGGATTTTCAGTTGCAACTGGATCATCTATATGGAATAATGAGTGGAAATGAGAGAGGAAGGATGAGAAAACCTAAAGCTATTCTGATCACCTTTTAATTATTAATGAAGGACCTGAGAATAATTTATCCGACACTGTAAAGACAGAGCTAAAAAAATGACTCTTACAAAATAGGTGTACACCATTTCTAAACACCACAATTCTTGCCTTGCTCACATTAATAAATTTTGCAATGTTTCAGGCAATAGTGTGGTTTCTCGGGGATCAGTTAGCTCAGTTGGTTGCGTGGCTGGTTTGCAATGTAGTGTGATCCCAACAACGTGGGTTCAATTCCCATATTGATTGAGGCTACCATGAAAGTTGTACCTTCTCAACCTCACCTGAGACATGGTGACCCTCAGGTTCAACCTATGGTCCAGCAGGACTATGGTGACTTTACCTTTTACTGTGGATGTGTTACATTTCAATAAAGAGAGTAACCTATAGTTTCCCATTCCTTTGTAAATGTAGCCAAATGTGTAGGGCACATGGTTCATTGTTTCTGCAACTGAAAGAACAGAACCGAGGCTGTACCCAGACAACCAGCAGTTATGCTTCCAGTCATTCTCCAGGAAGATTAACATCGATAACCTTTCCATCGGAACACATCAGGCAGAGTACAGTTAAAACTGAAGGTTTGACCATCTGTGTCTTGACATCACAGTAGTGCACGTTATTGCTCCAATTTGCACTCCGTAGTATCATGCTAATAAGGAAGTTTTTAAAATTGGATTTACTTGAAATAAGTAATTTCTTTTAAGAGGAGACACAGATAATGCATACTTTGCAGGTTGCTAAAATACAGCGTAAATTAACAAAATTATATTTTGTTCTCTGTCCTGAAGCGTTTATGTCTAGTTTAACTCTGCCTTTATAACATATTGAGCAGAAGGAATACATAACACTGCCAGAAAGCAAATTAAACTGGAATGCTAAACATCTATTAATAAAAAATATTATTCTGCAAAGTTGATATAGCTACTTGGTGCTTTATATAAAAGAAAACTCAAATATTTTACACTAAATTAATGTGATCCATAAAGTTGCTGGTGAAGTCTTAAACCAAAATGAGTTTCAACTATTCTACAAAACAGAGAATATGGAATCTGTGCATTTAATCATCAAGGTGTTTGTAAATGTAGATCTTGAAGACTGACAGGAAGAAAGACTTTCTTAATACGGTTTCTGACTAGAAATTGGTTTTCAAAATTAGACTTGAAATTCTTCACAAGATGAATTTCTAGTTTCCAACAAAGTGCTTTGGAGGCTCCCAAAAGAAAAGGAGGCATACATTCCAAGGGTGAGGATTAAGTGAAAAATACAGAAGTAGTTTTGATCCTTTGCTCATCTACTCGGTAACATTTCAGTTAACCATGCCTTCAGGCTGAGGTGAGTATGTGGTGTAAGGGAGCTCAAACTGTGAAATGACTTTTCAGAGAAGGTAGAGAAAAATATTTCAAATTTAACTATAAATGAATGGCTTATAACTTGACTGACAAAAATGATGGCTTATGTTGTCAACTGAATTTACATGAAAATTTAATCAAAATAAAATGTTTCATGTTTATAGTTGTAAGGAACTTTTTTTTAAAAGATCAGATTAATCTCATATTGACCTTTTTACATTTCGGTATAATATAACTATCTTGCACTATTCATTGAATAGTGAAGGGGGTATTCAGCCCATGATGTCACTGCTGGGTATATGAATGAGCAATGCAATTAGTTCATTTTCCTTGAATCCTCTACACATTTCCCTCTCAATTTTATGTTCTTAGCACTTGGGCGATGTTGTCAAGAATCCATTCATTGCTAATAGGTGTACTGAATCTTCTCATTAAACCTGCCTCAACCTTGTGATGATGCTGTCCTACAATGGTGTTAAGTATGGATTTCCAGAATATTAACCCACTGACAAAAAAAAAAGCAGAGAACTCAGATGATAATATTAACTTCCTGAATTAATTAAACAATTAAAAGTAAGAGATAATTATTAATAATTAAGACATAAAGCAGTTGGAGTACTAGCAACTAAATCTGGATTCTAAAAAATATTTTAAATCACACATAACTAGTGACCACAAATGAAAAGCCTGTGGAAAAAATAATTGTCATATAAAACTCTTGGCTTGCTGGAAATAAACGGGAACCCAAATTAATTTCTGTGTAATATTCCTCGTTCTTTTAGGCATGAATACATATAATCTGACTCATATTACTGTATCAAAACAGTATGTTTAATCTCAAGAGTCAAGCATCAGTTTATCATACTTGTAAAATGTCTTATTAATCTTCGTGGTAAAGGCACTGGATATTCCCACTTATGAAAGAATTCTTTTAATCTGAAGAACAATTAGGATAAAAAAATCAGTATGGCAGTGCGAACGCAACTGACTTTCGTCAAACAAAGGCCACAGATTGATCACCAAATAAAGCAACATTGCAGTACAGTGGAAACACTTAAATACATAATGCCCATGTGGATATTTACTATTTTGTTTGATACACTTTTGTTTCAGTGCAAAATTACATTTGGTACACTGCTCAAAATGGGATAGATGATATATCTGCATTTCAACTGGTTAATTAAAACTAATTAAAATCAAAAGCAAACATATAGCACAGATCATTTTTGAGATTCACCAATGAACCATTAGCAGTAAGACATCTTCTTTAATAAAAAGTATAATCATTTATGCATTTAAGAGTGATCCACTGTACCGCTACCGTAAGCTCACATGTAGCGTATTGCTAACGAACACCCGCTAATGAAAGCAGCACGCCTCTACCACCAGCTGTAAGACAAAGACCAGCAGCACCCTGGGCACAATTAGCTACATGTCAGTATGGTACATACCTCCTGTGTGTATAAGGAAAGACAGCCAGTCATGTAACAACCAAATTGGGGGGGAGGGAAAGAAATTAAAAAGAAAACAAAATTAATTTTCGAAATTAACCCTTTGAGTACTAGAATTGCAGAAGTGACTTGATAAACTGACTTTGCTTTGAAATATGAGAATGAGAAACTGTTCCCTTTTTCTCCATACTGGGCTTTTACTGTCAAAACTCCTATTAAACACTCTAAATTTGTATCTTACCTTTTTAATGAGCTGGATTTTGGAGTCAGTAGTGAAGTAACAGCACACATTACTGACTTCAAAATCTGCTCACAAATAGTTAGTGATACTTTTCCAACATCAATTTGTTTCTGCTGCCAAGTCAAGTGGATCTCGTTGCATCCAGCAATGATGGTGTCATCAAACATCAAGGTAGACAGCAAATCACACTGAAGTATTCGCACAGACAGCAAACCAGGAAGAGTATACAATTAAAGGCCCTCATTTTAATTGTTAGATTTTACAGATGGCAAAATAATTGATTGGGACATACACATAGGATTAAGGTGAAAGATAAGAAACTATAGACAACCTTTAAATATCTTAAAACCTATGGAATTTACTATCATAACAGAAAAAGTAGACAAACCTAAGATTACTTTTTCAGGGCTGTGAGGCTGTTTATCACTAATTCTACTCTCAGCATATGATTAAAAGTCATGTTGCAGTTCATTTAACAAACTTAAGCCTTTTCAAGTTTTTTTTAAGAGAGACTTAGTGTGTAAAATAAGACGTTCTTGCCAGTTCAAGTGTTTATAATTGATTATAATCTGCAGAAGCTCAATACAGCACCATCTGGAGAAGCACAGAACCACCGATACCAGTTTCTGGACATTGGTATTTAACTGTGCATGTGTGGATTCTAGATGTTACTAACAATTTCAAAAGAGCGATGGCAGTGAACACTGACTGTTTATCACGATTAATTCCACAAAATCTAGACCTAATTCATTATAAACATTCTAAACCATGCATTGGCTGTTATTTTTTCTTTAATTCTGTGAGGATGATTGACAATTTCAACCTTGCTATTTCACATGTATGAAACCAGTTGAATGTCACACACTTCATTTCAAGTGGACTTATAAATGCTCAAAACACTACCTGATAAAAATTAACAGATTGTCTCCCTAGTTCTGGCAAGTTCAAGACTATCATGTCTTGGGTGTTTCACAGTTCAGAATATTTCCTCTTGTGAAACAAGTGTTGGAGCTCATCTGCAACAGTGGGCTGTGCGTTATTTTTGGTTGTATTTGAATATGCTTTTCTTTATTTTGTTACAAACAGTGACATAAACCTATTCTGGTTAACCTGACAATGACGTTGGCCACTGATCATTACAGGGCTTCTGATGGCCACTTTTGCTCAATGATTCTAAAACGAATGGGATATCAGTTGATAAATAAACATATTCACTGAGAAAGACAAACTCAATTCAAATAGGTAAAATCTTTGCATTGATCATAAACAGGGCTTGAAGCTGTGACATCAGCAGATACACTTAAGAACTCAATGTGTTACCAATAGATCGTTCATTTTTGAATTTTTAAAAACTTTTTATAAGACTTTAGCTCTACAGCATAGTAAAGCAGCTGCAGTAACAGAAGAAAACCAGATAAAACTTTTTTTTTTGTTTCGACTATCTTTTCTGTCAATTTCAGTTATTTATAGAAAAATCTCAAATATAGTCAATTAGAGACTAAATGTTGTCAGATTAAGGAGTCACAACTGTATTCTGAGGCATTTTGCATCCTTTGTATTCTCTGTTTTGTCTAAGAAAAATTCTCTTGCCAGATGAGTGTGCAAAGATGCCAGACTGGATCGCTCAAAGGGTTAAAGAAAATAAACAATTTTAAACATAAGGAGGCAAAGCAAAATTACTGAAATGTATATAATAATCAAAATGAAAAAAAAACTTTATTATATGTTTTGTATTTGATGATATTGTTATTGTTGGGCTGAAATATTGTAACCCACTCAGCTTTTCAGATTATCGGCACAAAAATCTTCACTCTTCCCTTAGTCAAGGACAACTAAGTCATGCCTTCTGATGTCACATCACAGAGCATCAATATACTTGCAATATCTTGTAAACGTTCCATGAATGACTACATCCCAAGTACAATCATCAATCAACCTGTTACTGGTATTTCTAGCCATTATGCTAAATAATAAATCTAATTGGTATAATTGGTACCTTAGTCACTAAAGTTTATTGCCGACATGATTGAAGCACATAAAGTCCTGAGGGATCTTAACAGGTTGAAGGTGGAAAGGATATTTCCTCTAGCGGAACCCAGAACTAAGGGTTTCTATTTCAAAATGTGGAGTCATCTTTTTAACACAGGGATAAAGAGAAATCTTTTCTCAAAGATAGTTGACAGCCTTTGGAAATCTATTCCTTCAAATGCGGCAGAGGTGAACATATATCGGGCCAGGTAATGTGAAGCTATCAAGTCAGCTAGGATCTTACTGAAAGGCACAGCAGGTATAAAGTGAAGATTTGCCTACCGCTGCTCCTAATTCATATATTCATATGACACTTAGTAGTAAAATCAATAATTAAATGTTTTCCTCAATAGCATTTACTATTCCTTGACCAAGCATTCACGTTATCCTTCAAGTCTGTAAAATGTACAAGCTGTGCAATCTTCAATCCATCTCCCCACAGAACACACCCAACATTCATCTCAGTTATTCACAGTTAATTTCAGACTTGACATGTCGCAAAAACAACTTTACGTTTTAGAAGCTTCAAAAATCTTTAAGGTTTATAGTGACATTGTTTATCCACCCCCGACATTACATTTAAGTAAGGGCAAATTACTCAGTAGGAAAAGAACACTAAATACTTACATCACTGAAATTTTAGCATTAATGTACACACAATATGAGTTATCATAAGGTTAAACATGAAACCTATTTCTAAGTGAGGAAACCATTTGTATGCGCCTTGTGAAGGCTGCCACTGTGAAACATTGAATATATTTTCCTCTCTTGTAAGCTAGTGCCAACATTAAGCATTCCTAGGTCAATTAAGGTGAAACACAATTTGATGTAGCAAAAAGGTCCCTCTATTCTTTCTCAATATCAGTTGGATACTTCAAACTATATCACAATGGACTTCTCTGCACCTCACACCTCATTATTGATTCGTAGGATACAATTGCCAATTATGTTAAAATCACTAAGTTTAATACTGTAGATTCAATCCACCAAGACATGTACTAATTTTGCTCAAATTTGTTTTAAGCCAGCAAGGAAAAGGTTTTCATCCCATCCCAGTTTGGCTTAGATTCAAAACTCCCACGTGAGTGGCAGAATGCCAGCACTTTCGCTGGTGAAATATATTTAAATACTTAGCATTTGAAATAAAGAGTAACTCATATAAATTTATTTAACTATTTAATTTCACCAACAGCAAAACGTTTTGTTCATCAGAACAGAAATTGAAAATACGCTTGTCATCTAACCTATTGAAACTGAACAGATAAAAATTGTAGATTAGCTTTTAATTTTAGATCTCAGTAATCCCACATATGCAATTATCTACTGATACCATAACTTACTCTTGTAATATTAGTTTTATATTGAGATATACTGACATTTTGGTTTACATCTCTTTTATATTGTTCTATATTATTTAGAATTTAATGAATGTAGACTTGATTTTATTCTACTTAGAACCTATTCACCTAGACAAAGCTTCATAAATGCATCCATCCATTCATTTAATAAGAAAAATGAAAGGCTTGTTCAGTCTTTTGGAAAGGCATGAGAAATGGGATACTGTTTGACTTCATAGGTGCATTTCATGATTGAATGGTTAGTCAAAAGTAAGTGTAAAAGATCTTTTTTTCTGGTGCATTATTTCTTCACAGCCAAGTAAGTACTTAGATATGTTAAATGTAATCACGATTATAATGAAGGAAATTGCAGCCAATTTGTGCTCTGCAGGAAATGTGAAAATGACCATATGGTCTATTTGTTTATTGAGATTTGTGGGGATATTAATATTGGCAAGAACACTAAGGATAATTCCCCTGCTCTCCAATGAATAATTCCTCAGAATCTTTTATTTACATCTGATATGGCAGACAATGTTTGGTTTAATGTTGAATGCAAAAGTTGATATATCCAGTAACGTAGGGTTCTATCAGTACTACATTGAGTAGCAGCCAAAACTTTTGGGCACTGGCCTCTGGAGTGGAAATTGAACCTTCAATCTTCTAATTCAAAGTGTCAACTCAGCAATGACTCACAAATGATTTAATATTTCTTAGACAATTAAAAATACTATGAGTTAAGTTTCCTCCATTTATTTTTGACTTAAAATTTGTATTATCTATATAATGCATGTTGCCTTACATTAACACTAAAGCATTACTGTATCTGTATGAAACACTGAGCCCAAGTTTGCAATAGTTCATACTTTATGGGTGGCACGGTGGCCCAAGTATCGAGGTTTGATTCCAGCCTCAGGTGACTGTCTGTGCGGCGTTTGCATGTCCTCCCTGTGTCTGTATGGGTTTCCTCCGGGTGCTCTTGTTTCCTCCCATAGTCCAAAGATGTGCCAAGCTGGTCGATTGGCCATGCTAAGTTGCCCCATTGTGTCCAGGGATGTGCAGGCTAGGTGGATTAGCCATAGTAAATGCAGGGTTATGGAGACAGGGTCGGAGAGGGGCTGGGACTGGGTGGGATCACCTATGTGTAGGGGGGGTCGGTGCAGACTCAACTGGTCAAACAGCCTCTTTCTGCACGTTGGGATTCTATGTGATTTTAATACATCAATGTTCTAACGCTCAAGTACTCATATTGTTCCCTTTCACTGCAAATTTCTGCAAGCTAGTTTCATAAAGCATACCAACATACTTTCAGACAACACAATTCAACAGATTTATGGTAATGAAATTATGATGTCAATGAGAAAGTCGCTCTTCTAAAACCAGAATAAGTAACACACCTAATTTGAGGAGCCAGCCCTCTCGATCCGGGTTGAAAAATGTATGAGTCAAGTCATTGCCATCATCTTCTGGAATTTTGAAGGGTTCATTCTTAATACTTTCATACAGATTCTGTTAATAAAATAGCAAAATGACTCATGTACATTATTAACTAACAAGGTTAAGTTTTATTAACAAACATTTATGAGCACCATTGTAAGTATTTAAATCTCCAGCTACTCTAAGTGAAAGCACTTGTCCAGGTTGAAACAGTTTCCAGCAAATGTACTTGTTAATGGTGACAACTTGCACACTTGGACATCTTTTTTACATCAAGGTCTGACCTGATGACAGGTCAGTCTCCTTAACCCAGGTATTTCATTGGTTCGAAAACTAATTTTGAATAAAAAAACGCAATTTCAATGGCAGAAAATAAACAAAAATTGTCCTTAATCTCATGAACAAATGATGTGAACAGTGGCAATAACCAAAAGGTAAATTAAGGATTTTTAAATCCTAAGGGTATAATTTGTTAAAACAACATAATTGAAATGAAAAGAATGATGAGAAAATAGAAAAAAAGTATAGAGCAAAAACGGACAACACTTAAGTACAGGTGAGATATTTTTATGCTAAATTGGCTGTTGCCGATTTATTTCTGAAATTTTTGGTTGTTACAATAAATTTATTCTCATTATAGTTACACTGTTTTCTTCTCTATACTCCTCCATATCCATAGAACCCCTACAGTGTGGAAATAGGCCCTTCAGCCCGACAAGTCTGCATCGACCCTCAGAGCATCCCACCCAGACCCATTCCCCAAACCCACCTAATCTACACATCCCTGAAGACCATGGGCAATTTAGCATGGCCAATCCACCTAGCCTGCACATCTTTTTACTGTGGGAGGAAACCGGAGCACTCGGAAGAAACTCACACAGACACGGGGAGAATGTGCAAACTCCACACAGACAGCTGCCCAAGGGGGAATCAAACCCAGGCCTCTGGCGCTGTGAGGCAGCAGTGCTAACCACTGAGCCACCGTGTTGCCCCCTACTTCAGCTAGGTTTTTCTGAACTGCCAACAGTGTAAGGATTTGGAAGGTATACTAATGAATCCATGCTAATTTCACCTTTAAAAATACATATTTTTATAATATGCTACACCACCAGCAACACCTCCATCCATCCACCCCATCACCCACCTCCAAATACAAAATTAGGAATCAATTGCAATACTAACTCTTAGGAGTTCTTCGGGTAAGTCACCACCGTCATTTATTCCTCTATTCATTAGAATGAACCTCTCCACACTAGGTTTATCCTTAACATTTGGATTGTGTAGACTGGTATTCAACATAATAATAGCAAAAGATAACACATAGCACGTATCTGCAAAAGAAAACTGTACTTCAATTCTGAACAGTACAAAGGTTTAAAACCTTTAGGGAATAAACATGAGTTAATAAGTATTATCTCTAAGCATGAGCTCAAATGAAGGATGATACAGGATAAATTCTGAAATGTGTGGAAACATGAAAAAAACAGATACATAAATATTGTAAACTGAAAATACACCAGTACACAAATTTACATACAGAAAGCTTATGTTTCAGGGTAGATGAAACTGTACTCAGGTAATAATGTATTTTTTTCCTGATGACCCCTCCTGGTACCTTGTGATATTTGTCACCTCTACCACTATGTGGTACTGGGCAAGAGTTGCTTCTGGTATTTTGCTGGCACCATGTCATCTTTATATTGGTACTATCTAGTGAATATTAATAAAGGATTTACCACTTTAGGGTATCTATAACGTTAGCAATTTATTTTGGGAGCAAATTACTGCAGATGCTGGAATTTGTATTGAAAACAACAAATGCTGGAGATCACAGCGGGTAGGCAGCATCCATGGAGTGACAGCAAACCAACTAGATGACTCTTCATCAGAGCTGAAGTGATGTGTGGATGGGCAGCATTTAAGAGATAGCTTGGGGGGCAGTGGGAGCAGTGGGTATAGGATGCAGTCTAGACCTACTACCCCACTCCCATCCCTCAAACTATAGCATAAATGCTGTCCCCTCCACACTTCACTTCAGCTCTGGCGAACAGGCACGTAGACTTGAAATGTTAGTTTGCTCTCTGTCCAGGGATTTCTTTTTTTAATATTCACTCACAGGATGTGGGCTTCCCTAGCTAAACCAGCATTTACTGTGCATTCCTAATTGCACAGAGGGCAGCTAAGAGTTAACCACTTTGCCATGCATCTGGAGTCACATGTAGGCCACAGTAGGTAAGGATAACAGAGTTCATTCTCTAGAGTGCATTAGTGAACCAGATGGGCTTTTCCGACAATCAACAATGGTTTCACGGTCATCATTAGACCCTTAGTTCCAGATTCTTTATTGAATTTAAATTCCACCATCTGTCATGACAGGATTTGAACCCAGGTCCCCAGAATATTGGCTGAGTTTCTGGATTAATATTCCAATGATAATACCACTAGGGCAGATCCTCCCTCTTCGATAACAAGAAGGTTTATTGCATAAAAGCAGTAAGGTCAAATGTATTTAGTCAGGCATAATTACTCCTAGGACCTTAGGGAGCAGGTATAGATACATCTACTTCCTCCAAAAGCTGAAGAGGAACTCCTTGTCTCCACCCAGGGACTGTGTGTGTTATGGATGAAGCCGACGTAATGTGAACATTAACCCCTTCAGAACCATTTTCTTATCGAAGTAGTAAAAATGGAAATATCTGTTAATATTGTACTTAATAATCTCAACGCTTAATAATTGCTCAAATTTACATTTGGTACATCAACTGAAAAAAATAGAAACAAGCCAAAAAGGACTTGCCTATAGAAGAGGCATTGCCTTATGCTAGGAGTGTTTTCACTGGAAACTGTCCATTTGTCCTTCCGTTATGGTCTCAAATATGTACAGCTCAAATTAGGAGCTCTATATACTAAGACATTTTAAAGCATTCAATCTAGCATTCCAATGAAAGGTAAATTTTGCCCTTTTTTTCAAAATAATATTATAAACAAATTACAAATTATTATTGAACTAACTGGCAGTAATACACAGATATTATCGAACATACCAGTAGACTGAAAGACTCCAGGATTACACTGACAGTATCGCTGTGCAAAAGCTTCCATCATCCGATCAATTTTCTGCGCCTCTCCGGGTAACCGGAAGCTCCACAAGAACTGCCTAAAATTTTTGTATGTTTAAACAAAAGTAATTTTAGTTGAATTCTCATACATAGATTCTAACTTTAATTTATATTGTCATTCATGCGACTAAGTTGAAAATCATCACATCTACCTGAATAAATGTTTTTTCATTTCAGACAGAAAAGTTCTCCACATTAACAACAACAATTTTTTATGAACAGTGTACTTGACATTTTAGAGCACAAAAAAAGTATGACTGAGATGGGAGGGAATAATCTCTACTCACATTTCTCCACGGGTTAAAACATTAATTAAGTTGTTCTAACCTGTTCCAAAAATGGCTAATTATAGGTTTCCCCTGTACTAGACTTTGAACAAAATACCCCATTAACCAGGCTTCATTAATAAACACAAAATGGTTTGTTTATTATAAAACAAAACTTAATTAATGAAGGTACAAAATTGGTTAACAAACACAATTTTATAGGTGAAAATATAAATGTTTACCTGTCTAAATAATATGCACAAATATATACACAGCAGTCAACGAAATACATTTTTGGCCAAGTAAACAGTTCTTGAAAGCAGAAGGGATGAAGTTTGAGATATTCAGATAGCTACCGGTCTGACATTCTGCTGCATGAAGACAGATGTCTCTGATCAAATCCAGCTGGCACCAGGAAGTTTTGCAGACACACAGTCGTTCGGGGGACATCTGACAAGCTCTTTAAGGGGCTTTTCATGCATGAATAACTGGTTTAGGATTTTAAGTACCACACTGGACCCACAACAGGAGAGATAAATTGGGATGTCCCTACCCTTCAACAGGAAAGTCACTAACTACTCCAACCAATATGCTTAGAATTTTTTTTTAATCTCAGAATCCCAACAGTGTTAAAACAGGCTCTTCGGCCTAACAAGTCCACACCGACCCTCACAGCATCCCACCCAGACCCATTCCCCCTATAAACCCCTAATCCACACATTCCTGAACACTGTGGGCAATTTAGAATGGCCAATCCACCTAGCCTGCACATTTCTGGACTGTGGAAGGAAACCGGAGCACCCGGAGGAAACTCGCACAGGCATGGGGATAACGTGCAAACTCCACATAGGCAGTTGCCCAAGGGTGGAAATCGAACCCGGGTCCCTGGCATTGTGAGGCAGCAGTGCTAACCAATGAGCCACTGCGCCCACGTAGATAATGCAACCTTACAGTCACAAGCTCAGGCAGGCATCTCCAGTGAATAAGCAATTATCAAAAGACATTTGATTAACAAGAAATGTTAACAAATTGATCCAATATGTTTTCATTAAATTCACTATTATTCCTTCAAACACACATCCATGAAAAATATTAAGCATGAATACTTCATCTATCAATCCTTCAACTCATGTCCATGAAAATTATTAGAAACATAGGAACAGGAGTAGGCTATTCAGCCCATTGGACCTGCTACACTATTCGACATACCCATTGCTGAACGAACACTTCAATGCCTTTTACACACCTCATCCCCATAGCTCTGCATGCTACTGGTAATCAGAAATCATCAATCTCTATCTTAAACATACTCAATGTCCGAGCGTCCACTGCCCTCTGTGGGGCAGAATTCACAACCCCCTAAGTAAAATAACTTCTCAGCTCAAACCTAAGTGGAATTCCCTCTTATTTGAAGCATTGACTAAAATATAATTGAGATAGTTATATGCAGTATCACCTCAAGATAGTGGAAAACTTAATCATTCAAACTATTTTTAAACAATAAATAATTCTAACAATACATATTGTTCTAACAATTTTGTCATTTATATTTGTTGAATTAAAACGAGCACTCGACCAGTGATGCAATGAGTTATGGTTTAGAAATGTGTATTCAACCAACTTTCCCTAGTGCTTTACACTCCACTGTTAACTCCTGGGCATAATCCAGTGCCAGTCATCCTCTGGTAACTTGCTCAGTTATCCTTGCTCAGACTGTAGTCCATACATTGGTGTTTCACTTTGTTACACTTTCAGAGAGATGGTATGCTTTACACCAAAGCTTAATTCATTTGAAATGCTTCACAAACGTGTTTAAAACAAGAATTGCTGGATAACAATCAGAAGGAGGAATCCCAATCAATGTTCTTCATCATAAACGAAGGGTAGCACAATCTGCTAAAACCAATGAAGTTAACATATCATATTGACTGAAACAGCTCTATATTGGTCTCTCTGACTCACTTACACAATGGTTGGTACACTGCCTTAGTTAATGAAGCACCTGAAAATGTTAGGCACGCAAGTAGAGAATTTAAACTACATATTCTAAACTAAAGGCAAATAGAAGATTTTATGAGTTCGAAAAATCATAAGAACGTGTTTATGTATTTCAAACTGTATTCATTTACCATAATACTACACTTTTGGATGCATGTTATGTCCAAATAAAATTCTGAAGGATAATATTTTATATTTGAAAGATTACTGGAAAACTAAAACTAATGTGAAACTATTCAGCAACATGTCTACACACATTGTGCAAATCTGGTCTTATCCCACTCACCATTTTGTAATTCTGAAAAGTGATTTCTAATATACTTCTGTGGAGCCAGGAGAAGGCAGCTACTCATATGCTTGGCCACTCAAAAGAAAATATTTATTTCTTTGCATACAGTCATTAGTAATTATGCTTACCGCAATGCCTGCACCAGGTTTAAGTCTGTGAATTCATGAAGCTCCACAAATGCATGAAGAACCCTGATGTTAAATTCATCCCTGCACGAGGACAGAATGCAACATTTTGTGAGAAAACGAGACCTGGCATTTGTTCCATTTATTTCATAATCAATTAGTCACTTAGAATAATCTAGCTCAAAAGAATGCCATATGGTCCAAAACACTGAGCTGGCTCATTGAAAGAGTTATTCAATTAGTTTCAATCCCTTTTCCCCAAGCTTTGCAAATTTTTAATCATCAAGAAAAGGGTCACAGCTCCAAGCTAAGATTTTTTTTTAAAGCCACTTGGATTAAAATTCAATTATATAAAATCACCACATATTTTATGTTGTGATCTTCAATGTAGAATACATTGCCACATTTCAACATTTGGTCAATATTACAGCTTTATTACAGTCCATAGGCATGATTTTAATGATCAAAACCCTTTGCTGGGAACACTAGCATTCCATTAAAAGGAGTGTAGCCAATTCAATTCAAATAAGTTTCAGCTGAATTTGACAAAGCTTGGGAACCTCAAAACCAAGGTCACATTCTTGGTGCAACCTTAACACGAGGATCACAACCAGGGTGGAAAGCATGGTGTGAAATGGGTCCACTGCTTGTCCATTAATGATTTTGAAGTAGCAATCATTTTAAGATCTTATTTGCAAAAAACTGGTGAAATATGGAGCAGCTTGTGCTTTTGAGAGAGGAGACGATCAGCCAGTTGCTACAATTATAGTTGGAGCCTCGGGTACTCTCATATGGAGAAGCAAGCATCCAGAAATTCCTGTGGGCCAAGGCATTGCACTCCTCTTCCTCCTAAACAGCAAAACTAAAATCCTGAGCTATTTTCTAGATAGCTTACAGCACCCCTTTAAAGCATCATTAGTTAGGTCACTTAAAAAGCTGATACAAAAGGTGCAATATATGGTTCACCCATTTGTACTTCAATTCCATTTGGGGATTCGATACAACTTAAAGCATTCCATTCTGTATATTACAAGTGAACAATAGGGGGGTCATATCAGGTGACTATCACAGGCTCTTAGTCAAGGTAATGACAACTGGCAAAATAATATGAATGTGTTGGTTCAGTATCTTATCACTGTTATCAGGTCAGTAGGATCCTTAAAATTAGAGTCTGTGCTGTTATGAAAGCACATCGCCCTTTACCCTCTATTCCCTGCCTGTTCATTTGTCTGTCCACATGCCTCTTGCATGTTGCTATCGTATCTGTGGTCCAGGTACTTACCACCCCCTGCATAGAAAACTTACCTCACTCATCTCCTTTAAACATTTCCTCTGTCATCTTAAACCATGTATTTGGCACTTCCACTGTGGGAAAAAGACTCCAACTATCCACCCTATCCACATCTCTCAAAACTTTACATACTTCTATCAGGTCACCCCTTAGCCTTAGACGCTCTTGTGAAAACAATCCAAGTTTATCCAATCTCTCCTTATAGTTAATACACTCCAATCCAGGAAACATTTTGGTAAACCTCTTTTGCACACACACTCTAAAGCCTCCACAATCTTTCTACAGTGCATGCAGTTCTGGTCACCACGATACTCCAAATGTGGCCTTACTAAAGTTTTATACAGCTGCAACTTGACTCGCCAACTTTTATACTCAATATCCCACTGACGAAGGCAAGCATACCATATGTCCTTTTTACCACCTTATCCACTTATGTTGCCACTTTCAGGAAGTTATGGACATGCACACCAAGGTCCCTCTACATATCAATTCTAGTAAGGGTCCTGCCATTTACTGTACACTTTCCCCTTACATTTGACCTCCAAAAATGCATCACGTCACTTGTCTGGATAAATTTGATCTGTTATTTCTCCATCCAGCTTCCCAACTGATCTATCCTTTGACAACTTTCCTCATTATTCACAACTCCGTCAATTTTCATTTTGTATGAAAACTTACTAAATCAGATGGCCTACATTTTAATCCAAATCATTTATGTTACAGACAACAGAAGTTCCAGCACTGATGCTTGTGGAATGCCACTGGTTACAGACCGCCAGTCAGAAAAATCCCCTTTCAACTACCCTCTGTCTTCCATGACTACGCCAATTTTGTATCCAATTTACCATCTCACTGTGGATCCCACGTGACTTAATCATCTGAACCAGCCTACATGAGGAATCTTATCAAATGTTTAGTAAAGCCCACGTAGACCACATCTACAACCCTACTGTCATCAATCATCTTTGTCACTGCCTCAAAAATCGCAATCAAATTTGTGAGGCAAGACCTCCCCCGCACAAAGCCATGCTGACTATCCCTAGTAAGTCTATTCTTTTTGAAATGCAAGTAAATCCCGACCCAAAGAATCTTCAAAAATAATTTTCCTACCACTTCTGTAAGGCTCACCAGCCTATAACTTCCTGCACTGTCCCTGTTGTCTTTCTTAAACAAAGGAACATTAGCTACTTTCCAGTCTTCTGGGACTTTGCCTGTGGCTAAAGAGGATGCAAAGTTCTTTGTCAAGGCCCGAGCAGTCTCTTCCCTTGCCTCCCTCAGTATCCTGAGATAGGTCCCATCAGGCCTGGGAACTTTTCTATCTTCATGTTTTTCAAGACAACCACCACTCACACCACCTCCTCCTTAATAATGACACGGTCTACTATATCAACACACCCCTTCCTGATCTTACCATCATCCATACTCTTCTCCTTGGTGAATACTGATGAGGAGTACTTATTAAGGACCTCACCCACTTTCTCTGGCTCCACGCATAAATTCCCTCCTTTGTCCTTGAGTGGGCCTACTGTTTCCCTAGCTACCTTACAGCTCTTAATATATGTACAAACCGTCTAGGAATTCTCCTTAAGCCTACTTGCCAAGGACATTTCATGGCCTCTTTTAGTCCTCTTAATTCCTTGCTTTCTTTATATTCCTCAATGACCTTGTGATTCCAGTTTCATAAACTTTATAATATGCTGCCTTTTCCTTTTTGACTAACCTTTCAATACCTCTTCTCATGCTGGGTTTCCAAATCTTGCCATTCTTATTTTTCACTCTCACAGGAACATACTGGTCCTGAACTCTAGTCAACTGGCCTTTAAAAGACTCCCACATGTCAGATGTGGATTCATCCTTAAACAGCCACCCCTAATCTAATTTCTCTAGTTTCTGCCTAATACTGTTGTAATTAGCTTTCCCCAAATTTAGCATTTTCACCCAAGGGCCAGTCTCATCCTTATCCATCTTAAAACTTATGAAATTATGATCATTGTTCCACGGAGAACTGAAACTCAATCACCTGGCCAGGCTCCTTCCCTGGTTGCACTAGAACAGTAAAACATGAAGATAGAATCCATATGAGGAATTTTTGGAAGCAAAAATAAAACTCATCATAATAAATTAGGTGCAGAATAGGAATCTCATGAGACGGTTGAGCAGATGCTTATTTCCGAGCCTCTTGGTTTGAAGGATTTTGGATAAACTAATAGGTTGCTGCTCTAATTGAGACTTTGAGTCATTGAGTCATACAGCACGAAAACAGACCCTTTGGTCCAACTCATCCATGGCGACCAAGTTTTCCAAACTAAACTAGTCCCACTTGCCTTCATTTGGCCCATATTCCTCTAAACCTTTTCTATTTATATGCCTGTTCAAATGCCTTTCAAATGTTTCAATTGTACTTGCATCTATCATTTCCTTTGATAGTTCATTCCATGTAGGAACCACCCCTGTGTGATAACATTGCCCCTCAGATCACTTTTAAATCTTTCTCCTCTCACCTTAAAAATACGCCCCTTAGTTTTGAACTCCTCCACTCGAGGAAAAAGATCTTTGTTATTCACCTTATCTATGCTTCTCATGATTTCATCAACTTTTAGAAGGTCACCCCTCAAGCTCCTACATTCCAGTGAAAGAAGTCCAGTCTACCCATAGAGAGATAAATAAGGATGGTTCTGAAGTTAAAGAGAGCAAGTTAATTAGAAAAGACAGGAAAGAACAAATTAGAGAATGAGGTGACTCTGAAGAATTAAACTGCATTTATTTCAATGCAAGGGGTTTTACTGGTAGGGCAGATGAACTCAGGACATGTTTGGGAACAGAGGACTGGGACATCATATCTATTACAGAAACATGGCTGAGGGAGGGACAGTACTGGCCGCTCAATGTTCTGAGATTTAGATGCTTTGGGAAAGATAGAAAGGGAGGCAAGGGAGGAGGGGGAGTAAAGTATCTGGTCAGGGAAAACATCACTGCTGAACTTAGAGAGAATATTTCCGAGGGATCATTCAATCTATATGGGTGGAACTCAGAAATAAGAAGGGGATGATCACCTTGATGAGATTGTACTATAGGCCCCCCAATAGTCAGCAGGAAGCTGAGGAGTAAATATGTAGAGAGATCGCAGGTATCTGTAAGAATAATAGGGTTTTAATAGTAGGGGATTTTAACTTACCAAACATGGAATGGGACTGCCATAGTGTTAAGAGTTTGAATGGTGACGAATTTGTTAAAAGCATTCAAGAAAATTTTCTTTATGAATATAAATATGCATCTACCAGAGAAGAAGCAAAACATGACCTTCTCTCGGGAAATATAGCAGGGAAACTGACTGAAGCGTTAGTAGGGGGACACTTTGGGACCAGTGATCTTCGTTACAAAATAGTTATGGAAAAGGATAGGCCTTGTATATACGTTAAAGTTCTTAACTGGAGTAAGGCAAATTTTGACAGTACGAGACAGGAACTTTCAAAAGTTGATCAGGGTCATCTATTCGCAGATAAAAGGATGACTGGCAAGTGGGAGGCTTTCAAAAGTGAAATAACAAGAGTTCAGAGGCATGATAATTCTGTTAGAGTGAAGGCTAATACTGGTAAGAGTAAGGGACAATGGATGAATAAAGATGTTGAGACTCTGGTCAAAACAAAAAATAATCTGCAAGTTGAAAAACTGGTCACCTACTTTAATTAGAATCTCTTTATTCTAATACTATGCCCCTTGGTCCTAGAGTCTCAGCACTTACCCTATAAAGCCCCTTAAGAATCCTACATATTTCAACGAGATCACTTCTCATTCTTCTAAATGCTAAAGAGTAGAGTCCCAACCTGTTTAACATTTACTCATAAAGACACTACTGACATATCAGGGGTCACCCTAGTGAACCTTCATTGAACTGCTTCTAATGAAGTAATATTTTTCCTTAAATAAGGGACCCAAAAACTGCTCAGAGTACTTCAGATGTGATTTCACCAGCACCTTGTACAGTAATAGTGTGACTTCCCTATTCCTTTACTCCAAACCCCTTGAAATAAGGGCCAACATTCCACTTGTATTCCCAAATTTCTTAACCTGCAGATTTGTGTGTTTCTCGTACAAGTACCTCCAATACCCTTTGCCTTGCAACTTTTCTCCATCTATGTAACACTGCTTTTTTGCTCTCCCTTCCAAAATGAACTTCACATTGTACTCAATTTATGAACTTTTTGCTCATTTATTTAACCTTTTAATAATATCCAGCTCTAAACTGTTTGCATCCCTCTTGCAGCTTGCCTTTCACCTATTTGTGTCATCTGCAAACTTGGCTACAGTATATTCATCTTCTTCCTCCAGATCTTTACTATACATTGTAAACAGTTGCGGTCTCAGCACTGATCCCTGAGGAACCCCACTATTTACAGGGTCACCAACCTGATAAAGAACCCCTTGTGTCCACTTGCTGTTTCCTGCCACTGGCCAATTCACTATCCATGCCAATGTACCACTTCCAACATCATGGGCTCTTTCACTAATGGAGGAGAAATTTCTTCTCAGGGAGGGTTGAGTGTCCTGGGAACTGTCCAAGGGGCAGAGTCCTTGGGTATGTTTAAGGTTGAGAAAGATAAATTCTTGATCAATTGGTGGATCAAGGGTTATGGGGAAAGGGCAGGAAAATGGATGCAAGAAACTTTGAATCAGCTGCGATCCTATTGGAATAGCAGGCGAATGGCCTACTCCTTTTCCTAATCCTTATGGTCTTACTCTCCTGTCACGTCACACTTCAGGTCTCACAGGAAGAAACAAGTTATATGGGCTCTATGCTACTGATTTTTCTCTCCCAACGTCACTGCCCTCCTCACACAGGTCCGCTTTTCTCTATATGAAGCTGCTGACCCACTGTCTCATGTTCAAAATGCCCCAACTCCTCTCTCTCCTGCTCTTTATGAATCTGACATACCTGTGTGCTCTCTCACCGTTTCAGAAGTGCAGGCTCCTCTTCTGTCTTGCTCAGCCTGGAAAGGCTTGAGGGACTTGATGGTATGGTCCCAGAGCATCAGGGACGTGGGTTCGATTCCAGACATGAGTGACTGTCTGTGCGGAGTTTGCACATTCTTGCCATGTCCGCGTGGGTTTCCTCTGGGTGCTCTGGTTTGCTCCCACAGTCCAAAGATGTGCAGGTTAAGTGGATTGGTCATGTAAATTGTCCCGTGGTGTCCGGGGAAGTGCAAGCTGGGTGGATTAACCCTGGTTATCGCAAGGCTACAGGAATAATGTGGGGTCTCGGTCTGGGTGGGATGCTCTTCAGAGCGTCAGTGTGGACTTGATGAGCCAAATGGCCTCTTTCTGCATTGTAAAGATTCTATGACTCTATGAGATACTCCTCTTGCTACAGCACAGTGGCAGGGTTCCACACTGTTGACTTGAGTTAGGGCCGGGATCTTTTATGTCGGGATTTTCTGGGCTTATTAGCTTTGAGCTGCCATTTGCTCAAACGTTTTATGAAGTGGTGATGAGAGAATACAGCACTGATCAAGCACTGGTGTTAGTCTTATTTTTCTTGATATGCTCCTCTTCTGTGGAGTACCAACTGCTCACTTAATCAAAAAATAAACTAAAAATGAATATTACCTCTCTCCTAGGTAATCCCCAATTGCTGTCTTATTTAGTCCCTCTCCTTTGTACAGAAATTGTGCAATATCTTCTCTGGTGTTCTTTAGAAGTTCATTCTCAATCAGAAACTGAATCCCCTGTAACAAAAGAAATCGTATTTCTAATTCAAATGAATAACTTTAAAACAATAAATTTCAGAGCCTCCATTTTACATTATTCCACTACTTCAGGTATTATAACAAAAAAGAGGCTTAAGAAGTTAGTAAGATTCCAATTAGAATCTCTAGCATATATAATTACTTTGGATATTGTGATATCCAAATTTTTTTTTTTTAATATTCTCTACCTGGCCATTCTTGTCCATTTGGAAGTGTTTGACAAGACTTGGTGAAATTCTGCAGTGCATCTGGTAGATGGTACACACTGCTGCAACTGAGCATCGGAGGTGGAAGGCGTTAATGCTTGCGGATGTGATGTTAATCAAGCAGGTTGGTTTGTCCTGAACAGTTTCAAACTTCTTGAATGTTGTAGCCAAGTCGTCATAAATGGTGCTTAACATTGTGCAACCATCAGCAAGCATTCCCACTTCTGACCTCATGATAGTGGGAAACTCATTGATGAAGCAGCTGAACACGACTAGACGTAGGTTACTCCCTTAAGGAGCTCCTTTAGTGACATTCTGAAGCTGAAATGACTGACCTCCAACAACCACAACCATCTTCCTATGTGCCAGGTATGACTCCAATCTGAGGGAGTTTTCCCCGATTCCAATTGACTTCAGTTTCACCTGAGCTCCTCAATGCCACACTCGGTTAAATGTGGCCCTGATAACTGATGCCTGAGTGTGAGCAGTAGTCACACTCACCTCACTTCTGGAATTCAACTCTTATATCCATGCTTAAACCAAGGTTGTATCGAAGCCAACAGCAAACTGACCCTTCTGGGACCCAAACTGAGCGTCGAAGAGCATGTTGTTACTTAGCAAATTTTTTTTGATAGTACTGTTACTAATGACTTCTATCACTTTACTGATGATCAAGAGGAGACTCATAATGGTAATTGGCCATGTTAGTTTTGTCTTTCTATTATTTCTGTGTTTTCTAGACTGCTGAAAGTTTGGTGCTTTTAAACTTAAAGAGAATAAAGAACTACATCTTTTTAGATCAAATTGCAACACAGGCCAGCTAACACATTTCATTAGAACAGTAAACAATGATTGTTGCTTATTTTTTCCACAATGTAGAAGAAAGACAAAACATAAAACCATGTCCACCTGCTTAATGTCGATCTTTTGCTGTTGGCACCAAATCAAATATTAGTGTAAAATTCAGAAGTTTTTGAGATTTGGTTTTGCGATACATGTTAACAAAAATCTTCATGTAAAATTAAAAAGTGCATGTCTTTGTTCAGGTTGTATTACCCATTTTCAAGAGATTAACTTAATGGCTGGACAAATTACACAGGGGTTGTTCAGGCTGAATGGCATTGTTTCAATTAGTACTTCCTTATCTTCATGCTTAAATGGAGGCTAAGTGACTTTCCACAGAAGACAGTAACATCAGAAGGCAAGCAAGCACTGGATTGCTCCCCTGCTCTTATTACACGGTTGCTATGTAAACGACTACAGCCAAAGTACAATGAGTATTTGACAAAACCAGAAAAGTTTTGAAATGAGAAACAGACTCAAAAAATTGAGAAAATAGAAATAAATTGATTTCACACCTTTTTAGGGTCCATATTGAACTTTTTCCGGCCCATAGCCACTTGTTTATTCCGTTGCATATTTTTTCTAGAAAATAAAGTAAAATAACATGGTAATTGCAAATGACATTCTCAAAAAACATATCGTTCTTATGAATACCAATTGTACAGAGTTACATCAAAAGAATACCTACGAAGTATAACATAATAATAATTTTTTATTTTGAGCAGCAGCAGTCCAAATTTCTGACAAAATTATACAGGGCCTTAATGAGACCACAGCTGGAGTTTTGTGGACAAAACTGTGGTTTCCTACTTAAAGAAGGTGAAAAGGAGCCTTGGAATGAAGCAACAAAGATTCATTAGACTCTCTCTAGGAAGGGAGATTTTTCATATGTGGAGGACTGGATGCACTGAGATTATATCACGCTAAATTTAGAAGAATAAAGGATTATCTCATTTTGAAACATCAAATTTTTATATGATTTGATGGAATCGATGCTGGATTTTTCCATCAGCTGGGAAGATTAGGAGCAATTTCATCATTCAAAAGGTTGTATGGGTTTTGGAATTCTCTACCTATAGGGGCACAAATGTTCCATCATTGAACACAGTGATCAACAGATTCTTAGATACTAAGGGAATTAAAGGACATGAGGATAATGTGGGGGGTAGAAATAAGGGAGACGATCAACTAAGGCACAGCCTTAGGGCCAAATGGCCAACTCCCAGTGTTAATACCTATGTTTCTTTAATGTGTTTATTAAGTGCTTAAACTATACACCCATCTTTGTTATGACATTTGGATATGCACATTAATGTGCAGCACAAGGAATATTCAGTACTGTAGCTTACACATAAAGATTGCCTATTACACCATTATAATAATCATCCAACAATTTACATAGCACAACTAATGCAAGGTAGCATCCCATAGCACTTCACAGATGCATTACAGAGCAAAAAATGACACCAAGCCTAAATATGGAGACATTAAGTTGTATAATCAAGAGTTTGGTCAAACGGGTACATTTTCAGTAGTATCTTAACGGAGGAAAGTGAGGTGGAGAGGTATAAAGAAGGGTTGTCAGAGATGGGGCCTAGGAGACAACAGGCACAATAACAATGTGTAACAATACAATTATTTTTTGATATTGGAGGCTGCTGTCAAGAATATATCAGGCATTGAGCATGCAAGATCTGCGGTAGGCCCACAGTGGGGACAGATCAGTCATCAGCTGTGGCAGTGCTCGATGTTCGGCAGGGTATCATCTGTGGTGGAGTTTGGTGCCCAGAATAGGGCTGCATCCTTTGTGCAGTATAAGGTTGAGTTTGGTGCAGACTGGTGGCAAGGCTCAGTGAAGTCTGCTTGAAGGACTGAAATGCTGAACTTTTTATTTCTTTATTTTTCTAAATTGTTCCGAAGATTTTGGACCTAGATGCCTAAGATGGTGTGAAGGACTATAATGCTGAACTTTTTAATTCTTTATTTTTCTAAATTATTCCTAAGATGGCACCGTAGGTGGCGACTTTGTAAACTTTTCACTGCACTTGTGAGTTCAAGTGACAACAGACCTAAACCTTAAACGGGGATTCACAAGGGGCCACAATGAGACGAATGCAGATATCTTGGCACAATTTGGGTTGGACAGATGCTGCATTTTGCTGATTGAATAAGAAAATTATCAAATCCTGGCATTCTTATTCCAGGGGTAACAAACAGAACAATCCCACACTTAGCACGCCCTGGGATTTTTGCAATCAATAGACTCAGAAGAGGCCAGGATTCCATCTGGGACTTTCTAGGTTGTGCAGATGAACACTACACAAAGTATTTATGGTAATAAATGATTAGTGAAGCCCAATGATTCAGTTTAAAACAATTCTTATTTACATATGAAGACTTCTTTTAAAAAAAAAATCCACTATGTCTGCCCAAATAAAATGAATTGACATTTATGAAGGAAATTCTGTGTTTAAAGCAAATATTTGTGAATATACATAATGGATACTGAACGGTGCAAGTAAAACTGAAGCCTCCACACCAAGCTTTGTGGTTGTTCTGATGAAGTCACTAGACTTGACATGTTAACTCTGCTTTCTCACCACAGATGGTGCCAGACTGGCTGAGGTTTTCCAGTAATTATTTTTGTTTATTGTACTGTACCTCTGTAGTGTATTTTTCTGTACAATAGGCTAGAACTGAATTGGGTTTAAGCAAGAAGCCTCTTCCCTCTATATTGATGGCATTCTCTAACAAAGCTACTACCTTAACTATATATAGGCTTCATCTACATACCTTATCACTGCTATGTTGTTTTACTGCCGCATAAACTTAAATAAATTGTTACACTATTCTCCAGTAGTGCTCTACTTTGATTCTAACATGCTTTGGGGGATTTTATTACATTAAACAATATGTACCTATAAGAAATCTACAACATACATGAAATGTTTCAAAACATTTCATAGGAGCATTGCCAAAAAGAAAATGGCTCTCAGCCACATAAGGAAATAATTCAGATGACCTAAAGTTCGGTCAAAGAGCTGAGTTTTAAGGTGTGTCTTAAAGGATAATAGATAGGATGATTTAGGGAATATATTCAGAGCTGAAGGCCTAGATGACTGTAAGGATTGGCTGATGGTTTGAGTATTCTTCCAACAGGGTATTTTCACCTGATGTTACAATGGTTATCCGTTGGCGTCCACTCCCTCCGCGACTCCCTTGTCCGCTCCACACTCCCCTCCAGCCCCACCACACCCGGCACTTTTCCTTGTAACCGCAGGAAGTGCTACACCTGCCCCCACACCTCCTCCCTCACCCCAATCCCAGGCCCCAAGAAGACTTTCCACATCAGGCAGAGGTTCACCTGCACATCTGCCAATGTGGTATACTGCATCCGCTGTACCCGTTGTGGCTTCCTCTACATCGGGGAAACCAAGCGGAGGCTTGGGGACCGATTTGCAGAACACCTGCGCTCAGTTCGCAACAAACAACTGCACCTCCCAGACGCGAACCATTTCAACTCCCCCTCCCATTCCTCAGATGACATGTCCATCCTTGGCCTCCTGCAATGCCACAGTGATGCCACCCAAAGGCTGCAGGAACAGCAAATCATATTCAGCCTGGGAACCCTGCAGCCCAATGGCATCAATGTGGATTTCACAAGCTTCAAAATCTCCCCTCCCCCAACCGCATCCCAAAACCAGCCCAGCTCATCTCCACCTCCCTAACCTGTTTTTCCTCTCACCTCAAGCCACACCCCCATCTCCTATCTACTAACATCATCCCGCCCCCTTGACCTGTCCGTCCTCCCTGGACTGACCTATCTCCTCCCTACCCCCCTACCTACACTCACCTTTACTGGCTCCATCCCCGCCTCTTCGACTTGTCTGCCTCCTCTCCACCTATCCTCTCCTCTATCCATCTTCTATCCACCTCCCCCCTCTCCCTTTTTATTTCAGAACCCTCTTCCCCTCCCCCATTTCTGATGAAGGGTTTAGGCCCGAAACGTCAAGTTTTCCTGCTCCTATGATGCTGCTTGACCTGCTGTGTTCATCCAGCCCCATGCTTGTTACAATGGTCATGTTATCTTCTGTAACATAAGAAACTGGGTGTGGCTATTGTGGTATTGAAGAATCAATAAGACATTTATTACCTCTAACTATTATATATAAACATTACATTCCTCAGGTACATACATGTCTGAGCTAATATTAAGCTTTTTCTTCTTTATTCATTCACGGGATGAGTGCATCGCTGGATAGGCAGCATTTATTGCCACCCCTAATTGCCCAAAGAGTCACACATTGATGTGGGTCTGGAGTCACATGTAGGCCAGATCAGGTAAGGATGGCAGTTTCCTTCCCTAAAAGATACTGGTGAACCAAATGGGTTTTTCCAACAATCGACAATCGACAATAGATTCACGTTCATCATTAGGCTCTTAATTCCAGATTTTTTGAATTAACTTCCACCATATGCCATGGCAGTATTCGAACCCAGGTCCCCAGACTATTGCTTGGGTCTCTGGATTAACAGTAGTTAATACCACTAGGCCATTGCTTCCCCTAATACATCATAATAGACCGTCATGCTTCAGGTAATCTAAGGGCTAAGAAAGTGTAGGAAATTGTTCCACACTCATGTCACAAGCTTTGATGCAATGATGATGTCATGAGCATGTCTCTTAAAGGTATACTGAGCATACATAGCATGAGACATGGGTTTGCAAGAAGCCAGTGAACTAAGCGTACTAAGTCTAAAATCTGACTGTAAATGCTGAGTAACATTTCTATTCTCGTGGATATCTTTTCCTGGTAAAGTTATAGGAAGGGTCATCTTTCAAACTGAATTTTAAGGCTCAAGAGGTGCATGTTGTTTACAGCAAATTTATCACAGATGGTACGAATCTAGCATAACTTATCAACCTTTTCCATATTCTTGGGTCAACTCTTATTCAAACACAGTAAGATATAGCCTAGAAGCATGAAATTCCTGGCAATAAGCACATGAACCAGATTTTACATCTGTGAAAACCTGGAGACAGTTTGAATAGAACAATATTAAATTTATCACAAAGATTGATAGCCCATTAT
The DNA here is from genome assembly GCA_024137785.1 of Ginglymostoma cirratum. NCBI lineage: Eukaryota > Metazoa > Chordata > Chondrichthyes > Orectolobiformes > Ginglymostomatidae > Ginglymostoma > Ginglymostoma cirratum. The sequence continues at coordinate 11,683,953 of JAHRHZ010000082.1, read as the reverse complement.
TCTAAGCTACAATTCTCTTACTACAAGTAAAAATGTTTTTCATATTTACAAAAAAACTTAAGTTTTTTTCCACTAGTTCAATGTTCCATGTAGAGATCATATCACTACAGAAAAATACTTACATTTGAAGAGTAATCTCTGATGAAAGCTTTCGTTATAAGATTGCCACAATATGCCTGTCTTTGAATTCCAATCTTTAAACAATTGATACAAAGTTACAATACACTCAAGTTCAAAACCAATTCCTAATGTCCACAAATAGGTTGGTAAATGTCTGGGAAATAGGAAGCTGCACATATAGCTGCAGGCTAATCATTAATGAGTGCATGAACTTCCCACATGATCTCTGGAAAAAAAACTTAATGAAAATTTTGATTGTGAACAATATCAAAGCAGATTGTTTACAGATTCAAATCAGTGAAAGCTTTCATGAATATATTCCAAAAAGCCACATGCGAATTTTGAAACTGCTAATCTTGTAACAACAGAAGTTGCACTATTCCTATGTAACAAAGGAACTTTTATTTCAATGCAGATGTTGCTCTCTGCACACAAATCACCTTAGGAAACACAGCAAATGGAAATATGAGAGATACCTCATGCTTTAAAATATATTTCAAAAAATGACTCATCCCAGAAACGTAATTCTCTCTTACACACTGAAAGTTGTCAGTGAATTGAAATCAAATCTTTCTTTTTAAAAACTCTGCCTCTAGAGAACAAAAGAAGTTTTTAAAAATACTGAACAGTAACTTGTAACCAATTTAACACTGCATGGTGATACAGAGTACAATGTTTTGGTGGAAGCAGGATATAAATCCACCAAATGTAAATAAAGCTGGTACTTGCCACTTATTTGTACATGCCTCATGGCAGGGGAATGCGTGGGGTAGGGATACAATCGTAAAATCTCTTTCTGCACAAAATATATCAAGGAGAAATTGTTCCATTCTTTAAATACATACCTCAGCCATTACACTGGCTGTTGAGAGCATAAAGTTTTGATGAATAAAGTGGGACAATAACACAGAAAACAAGTTTAAAATGAAGCATAATTATAATTGCTGCAATGGGAAGAAAATTGTCCTGTTGCCATTTCACAGTATCCCTTTCAGATTATAGCACTCAGAATAGTTGGTAGGAGGCAACTATCAGCCCCTAAAGGTGCCCGCTAAAGGCCAATTTTCAGCCAATTTGATTCACTAGCCTGGATATCAAGAAAGGGCTGAAAGCACTGGATAATGTCAAGGCTATAGCCCTGACAATATTCCACCAACAACATTGAAGACTTTTGCTTCAGTGCAGCTACAACATAGCCATTTACCCAACAATGTGTTAAATTGCCTGGGTCTGGCCTGTGCACCAGAGGATTAATCCAACCGAGCCAATTCCCACCCCATCAGTTTATTCTCAATCATCGGAAAAGTGATGGATGGAGTTGGCAATTCTATTATCAAGCAGCATTTGCAAAGGAATAACCTTCCCACTGACAGTTTTCAGTCTGTGTTCAATCAGGGTCACTCAGACTCTGAACTCATTACAGCTTCAGTCCAACATGGCCAAAGGAAGTGAACTCCAGAGGTGAAGTGAGAATGACTGCTCTGGACATTAAAGCATTTCCCAGAGTGTGACATCACGGAACCCTAGCAAAACTAGAGCCAATAAAAATTACACAAATTTCACGACTGGTTGGAGTCATATCTAGCACAAAGGAAAATAATTTTGATCATTTGAGGTCAATCACTTAATGCCAAGGACATGATAGCTGGAGCATCTCAGGTATCTTCTAATCAAACTGTTCAGAGTTGTTACTGCAGATCTCTGGAGCAGAACCCAGTCCCCCTGGCTCAGAGGTGGGGACACTACAAGAGCCATTACACTTCAAGAGCCCCGTACCTTAGGGTACTGTCCCAGGCCCAATCACCTTCAGCTATTTCATCAATGACTTTTCTTCCTTCATCAGGTCGGGTGTGGGGGCATTTGCTGGTGATTGAACAATGTTCAGCATAATGTGCAAGTCCTCAGATACCAAAGCAGTTCATATTGAAGTGCAATGGCCAATATTCAGGCATAGGTTGATGAGTAGATGTGTAGAACACTTGTGCCACGCATGTGCTAGGCAATGTCTACCTCCACTGAGAAAATCCAATCTTCTTCCTTTGATATTCAATGACATGACCATCATTGAATCTCCCACTATCAACATCCTGAGGGTTACCAGTGACCATACACTGAACTTGACCAGGCATGACTATGTGTGATGGAATACTCTCCACTTGGATAAGTGAAGCCCCAGCAATAACCAAGCGACTAAGCAGTCCACTTAAATCGGCCCTGTTGTAAGCTTTGGTTAGAAGATTTCCACAATATTTGACCTGTCTCCAAATTTCAATCTTTAGACAACTGATATAAAGTTACAATACACTGAAGCTCAAATCATCAAAAGCAATTCCTAACATCCACAATAGGTTTGTAAATATCATGAAATGGTGAGTGAGGCAGAGGGTGACATGCTATTGTCTCCCACTGCATTTTATCAGCAACAAGGAAGTTGAAAATGGACCAGTATTTAGTGGCTAACTGAGTCATTTAAGTGGCCAACTAAGTACCTCTTTCAATCATTGTTTGCATTGTACCAGCGATGGCTGGGCTCTATTCCAAACCCTTTTTGACTCCCTATGGGCCTGGAGGGATCTCCAGACAAGGGCTGCCATATGTCAATGCCCCCTTTCACCAACATCCCCCCTCCCCACCACTCCGCTGGAAATTACTTGACTGATCCTGTTACCCCAAGTCCACTCACTGGTAAGAAGAATAGATTTCTTCCACCATCTCCTCTCAGCTGGTACAGTCTCACAAGAGACCACTGCACTTACCGGTGCCCCAAAGATTAAGTCTGCTGGCTTTCCAATGGCTGGGAGCTCTTTTTTTCTTTATCCTTTATTCATTAACAGGATGAGGGCGTCGCTGGCTATGCCAGCATTTATTGCCTGTCCCTAATTGCCCAGAGGGCAGTTGAGAGTCAACCACATTGCTGGTGTGCTCCAATTTGTGAAAGGTATGTGTGAGCCCCAGTGGCAATTGATTAATTGATGAACAACAGAGAATGCAGCCAGGGGTTCAACAAACAAACAAAGTGGGTTTGCTCAATTTTTCTGGCCCAGTTTTGGGCTTTCACTAGAGACACGAAACTCCACGCACTTTGTACATTACACGCAATATCTGGTGATAGTGTAGAATAAATAGCAGCTAACCTTAACCTTTAGAAACCTAGGACATAATGTGCATAAATCTTTGAAGATAAAGTGGCAAGGCAGGTTGAAAAAATGGTTTGCAAGGCAATTAGATTCCTGGGTTTTAGAAATAGAGGCTTAGAGTACAAAAGCAAGGAAGTTACTCCTTTTAAAACAGCTCACCTTGAATACTGGTTCTAATTCTAAGCACTGTACTTTACAATAGACATGAAGGCATTGTGAGTTGTTGAAAAACATGACAAAAACAGTTCCAGGGACAAAGGACTTCAGGTACATAGACTGGAGAAAATTGGTTGTTCTCTACATTGAAGCCAAGATATCCTCAAAGAAGCCAAGGCTGAGAAGAAATCTGACAGATGTAATAAAAATCATGAAGGATATGTACAGATCTGACAGGGAGCAACTGCTCTCATTGAAAAAAGGACAATAGAGGGCACTCATTAAAGTGAGTGGCACGAGGGTAACAACATCATCCATCATTCCACACAGCATGAGCACTTACTGATCACTTTCCCCACCACCTGTACTGACCTGACGGCACTTTATGTCAATGAACAAGTCATCCTCTTAGCTGACCTCCTTTAGTTTGTTCTACCATGACTGTCTCTGGCTATGTATCCTGATCCAACACACAGCCCATGTGATTTCACCAAAGGCTAAACATGGTCCTCAACAGGCTGTTTAGATAACTTTAAGCCACATCTCAGTGGTATCCACCCACCTTCATTACATCACCAGCAAAGGGAAATTGGCAAATTGACAGTGCGGGTAGGTCCCAAGAGAATCTAAATATCCTATCAGTTAACTCCGTTTCTCTTCCACTGATATTGCCAGACCTGCTGAATATTTGCTGAATTTTCACCTTTTAATGCATTGTTAAATGCATCCCAAAATTGATTTTCAGTAATTATCAATATCACTAGTTGCTTACAGTCCAAAAGAAATTAGAGACGGCACTAAGGGAGTCCCAGTCAATACTGGGGAAGTTAAAATCATCCACTACAATAGTCCTGATGTTTTTGTGATCTGCTTACATATCTGTTCCTCTAATTCCTGTGGTTATTGAGAGGCCTATAGTATAATCCCATTACAGAGATCTCACCGTTCTTATTCCTAAATTCTACGCATATTGCCTCACTGGATGAGCCCTCCAAGATGTCTTTCTTAGAACAGCTGTGATATTCCCCTTAATCAGTAATACAACTCCTTCACCCCTTTTCCATCCCTCTCTATTGCCCCTGGAACATTGAGCTGCCAGTCCTGCCCTTCTCTCAACCAAGTTTTGTAATAGCTACATCGTAGTCAAAAGTTACACAACACCAGATTATAGTCCAACAGGTAGCAGCAATCTGAAAGCCTGTGATTTTAAATAAAGCTTTTGGACTATAACCTGATGTTGTGTGACTTTTGACTCTGTCCACCTCAGTCCAACACCGGCATCTCCACATCATGTACAACATCGTAGTTCCATGTACCAAGTCAGGCTCTAAACTCAACTTACTTAACTGTTTCCTATTAGGCTTAGTTGACTTAATCTCTACCTTCTCCTCAATCACCGCATGTGATTACAATCTGCTCTGGTTCTCATCCCCCTACCACATTAGAAGAAACCCTCCTGAATGGCACTAGCAAACCGCCCTGCAAGGACATTGATGCCCCTGCAATTTAGAGACATCCTGTCCCTCCATGCCTGGGAGAAATCCCAATCATCCATATATCTGAAGCCTTCCCTCTTACACCCGCCATTTAGCCATGTATTCAACTGTATTATCTTCCTACTTCTGGCCTCACCAGCATGTGGCACACGGAGTAATTCAAAGATCACATCCCTAGCGGTCTTGTTTACAACTTTCTAGCTAACTTCCTAAATTCACTTTGAAGGACCTCATCTCTCTTTCTGCCCAATGTGACCATGTCCTCTGACTGCTCACTGTCGCCTTTAAGAAAACTGAGTGCCCACTCAGAGACATCATTGACCCTGGCATCAGGGAGGCACCACACCATCCTGGGATCTCACTTGCATCCACAGAAACATCTAAATGCGCCCTGACTATAGAGTCCCCTCTCAATACCACTCGCTTACACTTCGACCCTCCTTGCTGTACAGCAGTGTCAGTCATAGTGCCATTCACTTGGCTGCTGCTGCTATTCCTTGAGAGGCCATTCCCCCCAACAATATCCAAAACATTGGAGGTTTGAGAGCCAGAGGGGACTCCTGTACTGCCTGCCTGCCCCGCGTGGCATTCACCCATCTATCTGACTGAACCTTGGGTGCGATCACGTCTCTCAAGATTGTTTCTATAAAACTTTCTGCCTCCTGTATGCTCCTTGATGAGTCCAAATGCCACTGCAATTGATCCATACAGTCTGAGAGGAACTGCAGGCAGACACACTTCCTGCAAACATATTTCTTTGGCACATTTGACTGCTCCCTGATCTCCCAAATCTCACAGGAGGAGCATGCCACTCCACTATCATTACTATTCCTCTACTAACTTCTGGATTAAAGGCAAAGGAAAAACCTGACCTTAATGCTGTTCACCTCATCAGCAATGCCCAACATTCATTAAAGCAAAATGCATAATTCAAAGCACAATGTTGAGGAAGTATTAATATTATTTTGGGATAAGGATTTAAAGGAACACAAACAGATTATTTCAAAACTACACTGAAAATTTAAACATTCATCATGTTACGAATTCAAAATCTGACTAACGGATGCAGGGGTACTGGATGCGAGGATACAAGGAATACATTAAACTTATTGAGGGTATTAATGAAAATTGTAACATTTGTGAAATGTCCAGAAGAACTACATCACAACTAATGTTAATTAGTGAGAAATTTTAATGAAGCTGTAGCAATGGACCTTAAGATATAGGATCAAGAAAAACACATTTTTCTTTTTCATTTTGTAGACATTGCTGCTAGATTTAGTCTCTCTGTGGTAATTTATAATTGAGACAAAAAAAGTAACTACAACCAAGACAATAGAAAGATGGGTAGGAAGATGTTGGGAACATGAACTACGTTCCCAAAGCACAATCAGGAAGAATTTGCCAATGACGAATTTAGAAGTATGTTGACAATCTGAGTATTGGAGTTCTACACAGTGGCAGAAGTTCCTTTTAATAATAGGAATTGAGGGAGAAATCACACTGTGATTGATAAAGTATCCTAAAAACTTCCAGTTGATCAACCAAATTGCAAATAGACAAATGCTTTAATGTGGCTAGGATAAGACATGAAAAAATGTGCTTCAGGGCAGATGGGACCACTGCCACTATCAATTAGTTGATGACAGAAGCCCAAGTTACCCTCTATAACATGAGATCAACTTTGGAAGGGATTACAATTAGTTCAATTTTTGCAGAATGTATAAATGTCACTAATACAGACAGAAAAGCATTTATTCAGGCAGACAGTTCAGAAAAGATCAGGAGAGCTTTACGTTATCATAACAAACTGTCAGAGAAGCATTTTAATCCTGGAGATATAGCATTGTTCAAGAGGGAAGGGCAAAAAGATTCGAGCTGTCTAGAAAAGGTTATTATTTTGGCACCGAGTCTTGGAACATAGTATCCAAACTGTGAGAATGCATTCTGCACATCTTACTGGCACTTATTAGAGAAAGTAACTGTAGATAAGATGTTAGAAAGATGGATAGGAGTAAGGTTGGGTGCATTGCCTAAGATTCTGGTGGACAATTGAGAATAATTTGCCCATGAGGAATTTAAAATTATGTACGAGAATCTAAATATTGGAGAAATACACATAGTGGCAGAAATTCCTTTTAATTATGGGATTTAAGGGAGAATATTAGGTTTATGATTGAAAGGAAGTGAAAATGTGAATAACTAAGAAATGTAGCGTAAGACAGTGAGCCTAATGCTGATCTTAAATCAAAGAAAATGTCAAGAATTTCTGAAAGGAAGTCGGGTGGCAGGAGGGGCAAGTCAAGTAGTGGTACTCCAGACAGTGACAAGGTATTGTTAAACAAGAATAAGAACAGGTGAAGAGCACCACAAGAGGCAGGAGATAGTTGGTAAGTTGGTAAAGAGCTTGATAGTTGGAAATAGCTTGGTGTATACCCAGAAGTACCAGATAAAGGACGACCAGTGTTGTTCAATTGGTGGATATAGCTGGAGAAATTACTTCCTAAAGGTTCATATAAAGCTAAGGTCAGACCTGCAACGTGAAGATTTAAGAAACAACTGGGCGACCACAATGTGTGAATAGACTCCACAACAGTTGGAAAAGCAAGTTGAAGATTTTCTTTGCACTTTCAGATTTACACTACCATGAAAACATTACTAATTATGTCAAAGCAGCATTTTTGCAAGACCAACAATTTCAAGAAGAAGCATTTTTAAAGCCTCCAGTAGAAGCTTGAGACGTAGAAGGGAAATTATGGACGTTGAACAGTACATTTATTGTTAAATGATGCATTTGGAGTATAGTATTTTTCTGTCAGATCTGTCCTACTAAAAACTGGTTGTATTCAACTAGAAGCAAATCCAGCAAGGTTTTATTTTAACTATGAAGTAAAACTAGAATGCATTTGCTTTATGCAAGTAGATGATTTACTGAGGAGAGGGTCTGAGGCATTTGAAAAACTAGTAATAGATAAAACTATAAAGGAATTCAAAGTTGGAAATCAAGCCTCAGAAGCTTTTAAACGCATAGGATTGGATATTGGAAATTGTTTGAGTGGCAGGTGACAGAAAGTAGGGATAATGGGTAGGTATTCAAATTAACAGTACGTTACTAGTGGTGTCCCACGGGATGTGTGTTCGGGCCTCAATCATTCACATTATTTATAAGCAACTTGAATAATGGCACAGAAAGTCATATACCAACCAGTGCTGATGACACAAAGTTAGGCCGGATGACAGCATAAATTTACAAAGGGATATTGATAGATTACATGAATGGGCCAAACAGTGGCAGAGAGATTTCAAAGTAAGCAAAAGTGTGAGGTGTATTCAGGGATATAGGCCAAAGGCTGGTACACAGAGTTAGGCCACAGATCAGCCATGATCTCACTGAATGGTGGAACAGGTTCAGAGGATGAATGACCTACTCCAGTTCCTATGTTCCCATATTAAACAGGCTAAGTTGCGAATTACCCTGACACTTTTGGACGGAGAAAGGATAGTTCAGGGTAATTTATGGATGATATGAAGTTAAATGCAATAGGGCAACTAGGGATGGGCAAGAAATGCTAGCCAGCCAGTGATACCCATAGCCCACAAAATGAATTTTAAAAAAAGTCCAAAGAAACTTGGAGTTCAGGTGCATATGTCATTAGAATGTAATGAACAGGTACAGAAAATAATGAAGAAGGCTGATAGCTAGTGGACTGCATTATAAGGACGCAGAAGTTATGCTGCAGTTATACGAAACCCTAGTTGGACCCCACTTTGAGTACTGTGAGTAAGTCTGGGCACCACAGCTTAGAAAAGATATATTGACCTTGGAGGGAACATAACATAGGTTCACAAGAATGATACCTGGACTTTAGGAGTTAGGTTATGAAGAAATATTATACAAATTAGGCTTGTTTCCTCTGAATTTTAGAAAATCAAAAGGTGATCAGCTTGAAGTCTTTAAGACATCAACAGGGAAAGACAGGGTAGATAAATAAAAACCATTTCCATTGATTAGAGATTCTAGAACTAGGAGAAATAGTCTAAAAATTAGGCTTGATCATTCAGGACAGATGCTCGTAAGCACTTCTAAACACAAAGGGTGCTGGATGTTTGAAACTCTCTTCCACAAACAGCAGTGGATGTAGGAGCATTTGTTAATTTTAAATTTGAGAGAGATAAATTTTTGTTAAGCAAATGTATTCGGGGATATAGGCCAAAGGCTGGTATATGGAGTTAGGCCACAGATCAGCCATGATCTCACTGAATAATGGAACAGGTTCAGAGGATGAATGACCTACTCCAGTTCCTATGTTCCCATGTTAAACAGGTTAAGTTGGGAATAAGCCTGAAACAACATTCTTACCTGGAGCGTGTTCATAAGAGCCCAATGAGACAAGCTAGATCCACACAAAAATAAGTCTGTACAACTAAGGATGAAACAGATCAGTTGAGAAATTTGTTCGGACAAGTAAACTAGTTATGCATGCGCTAGAGAGGGGTGTATATGCTGGGATCATGTAGCAGAATCTGAGAAAATAAAGAAGCTCTTCCAAAGTTTATGGATCTTTCTATGTGTTTTCCAATAGACCCAAATCACTTTCAGCCCTGTAACTCTCATTGGTCTAGAATGGACAATTGGCTGCAGCCTAACAGCAATCTCTACACAACAGAAGAACAGGAGAGGTCAGGAAATCTTTTTATAAGAGCTGCTCCCATTTTGCTGTCATGACTTAAAAGGATTAACAAAAGAAATTAACATCAGAATAAAACATTTGTTCCATGATACTTGCCCATGCCATAATGATTACAGCATTGTGATCTAACACTTGCTTACACACAACTCATTTATATGGGTAAGCTTTTCTCATTGCCACACTTTCCACAATGTTTTGACAGTAGGTAGATGCAGTTTCAAAGAAATTGCAGGTCCATGTAACATTTCAACTTTTTTTTAATTGATTTGTCACATGTACTGAAATATAGTGAAAAGCTTTATTTACGAGTGGTACAGGCAGAACACAGCAAGCAAAGGTCAAAAAGTCTTAGGGGCATATAGGTTACATTGCAGGTTACATTATTGGAGGCTAGAGTCTATTCAACAGTCTGATAACAACCAGAAAGAAGCTGTTCCTGAACCTGCTTGTGCGCGTGTTCAGGATTATAAATTATAAATGTAACTAATTGGCTGTTGTAAACTGTACCTTCCAAATCCAACGCACCACCATCCTTCGTCCCCAAGTCTATTCAAGACACTACTGAACAATGTTACACGGAGATAATACCTTCACAAAGCGTGAGAGGGTAACATGCATGAAATAAAAGACAGAAATGAGCCCTTACCGCTCTTCGGTGGAACCCAGGTTTTCAATCTCATTCGTAACCTCTGCTATCTCATCTTTCAACCTCTGAAAAAGATCAATAAGTTACATCATCACAACATATGAAATGAAATTATACTCTGACAAGTCTTCCATAAACAAAATATGGCAACTGAGGCAAAAGTTTCTCTGTTCATTATCTGTATCAAAGTCATAAACGCATTTAGAATTTTATAATGAATGAATCTTCACTGATGTGTGGCAACCAGTGACCACTGTAAAAGAAGCTATAATGAATTTAAGAGTTTAATCACATCACTACAGTGCTGCTACCTATGGCTTAAATTTCAATATAATCTAATGCATTACCCAGTTTTTGCTTTGCACTGATATTTGGTAATATTATAAGGCATCATAAAAATGGTCTGTGAATATTTAGTCTGAGGTAGGTAATCCAGTTATTCCTCACATTTGCAGCAATATTACTCTTCCATTAAGACAAGGCCTCAAGACTTCGGCGCAGAAGTAAGCCACTCAGTGCCTAGAGTCTGCCTCACTATTCAATCAGGTCACGGCAGATCGGAAAACTCTCAACTCCACTTCTCTGTGATAGCAAGAACTGTAGATGCTGGAATCAGAGATAAGAAAGTGGGAAGCTGAAGGAACACAGCAGGCCAGGCAGCATCAGAGGAGCAGGAAAGTTGATGTTTTGGGTCGGGACCCTTCTCAGAAATGGGGAGGGGAAGGGAGCTCAGAAATAAATAGAAGGAGGTGGGTTTGAGCTGGGGAAGGTAGGTGGGATGGCGATGGGTGGGTGCAGGTTGGGAGTGGTGGGGATTCATCAGTGAGGTGGCAGGAGCGGATAGGTGAGAGAGAAGATGGACAGGTTGTGTCAGGTCAAGGAGGCAGGGACAAGAGGGATGGTTGGACATGGGAGGCCGGGGATGGGGAGATTTTAAAGCTGGTGAATTCCAAGTTTAGGCCTGAGTGGAATATGAGGTGTTGCTCCTCCAGTTCACGGGTGATATCATTGTGATACTGGAGGAGGCCCAGGATGGACATGTCACCCAGGGAATGGGAGGGGGAATTAAAATGGTTTGGGACCGGAAGGTGTTGTCTCATGCAGAGCGCAAGTGCTATGCAAAGCGGTCTCCGAGCCTCCACTTGGTCTCACCGATATAGAGGAGGCACATCGGGAGCAGCGGATGCAGTAGGCAGTCGGATACCGTTTTGTAGAGCATCTGCATTCTGTACGCAACAAATGACAACACTTTCCAGTTGCAAACCATTTTAACTCCCCCTCCCACTCCCTGGGTGACATGTCCATCCTAGGCCTCCTCCAGCATCACGACACCACCCGCAAACTGGAGGAGCAGCACCTCATATTCTGCCTCAGGAGCCTACACATGGCCTAAACATGGGATGAGGCCACGGTTGGGGAGATTTTAAAGCTGGTGAATTCTATGTCCAATCCTCCATCTCATTCCCACCTTCTTGACTTGACACAACCTGTCCATCTTCTCTCTCTCACCTATCCACTCCTCCCACATCACTGAGCAATCTCCACCGCTCCCTACCTGCACTCACCTACCGTCTCCAGCCCCACCCCTCCTCTCTATTTATTTTGGAGCTCCCTTCCCCCTCCTCATTTCTGAAGAAGGGTCCCAAACCGAAATGTCAACTTTCCTGTTCCTCTGATGCTGCCTGGCCTGCAGTGTTCATCCAGCTCCACATTGTATTAACTCCATTTCTCTGCCTTTTCCCATGACCCTCAACTGATTAAAGGTTTATCCATCTCAGCATTGAACATAAAACCATAAGACATAGGAGCATTAGGAGACTATCCACTTTCTAAGGACTGGAAAATCATGTGGCAACGCATTGCAATACAAAGCAAAAGTTCTCTGATTGATTCCCTTGGCCTTACTGGGCAGGATGACATATATCCTGAATTCAAAGGTACGCAAGATCGGTTTGGGGATTGACTAAGTTACTGAACTTAAGAAAATATGCTGTGTAAAACCTAAGCTAAAGGACAGACTCTCTAGTTGATTCACTGAACTATATACCATCAAACTTTATCAACCAAAATGAAAACATTCATTTGAACACTGAGTGTTGCGATTTCAAAAAAGACTAATCTACCAAACTTGCACAACGAACTTTAATGAAACTGTAAAAGCAAAGCTTAAACAAATGTACGCAAACACATATCAGAATACAAAGTCATTCAGGCACGGAAGCACATTTTAATGGGTGTGTACAAGCTAACCGACTTTCCATGATTTCTGAGGCAACGTGGTACTCTGACAATTCTCTCAAAGCTATGAGCAATCTTGGCAATTTATTTGTAATTCACTTTCTTGGTCAATTTCAAGAATCTCATCAAATTCACAATGAAATCCAGCTTTAAACATACATTCCTGCTTAATAAAGAACAACCTTGGTTATGATGATAAAAAAGAAATTGTGATCTTTGTTCTCTTATACAAGACTTTTGCCAAGAGTTAGCTTTGCAGTCTGAAAGATGTTAGTCCAGGTCCCTGTAGTTTAATTGAGATTGTTTCAATTTCATTTCAGTGGTTAACACTGCTGCCTCACAGCGCCAGGTACTGGGGTTCAATTCCAGCAACAGGTGACTGTCTGTACGGTGTTTGCACACTCTCCCCGTGTCTGCGTGGGTTTCCTCCAGGTACTGCGGTTTCCTCCCACAGTCCAAAGATGTGCAGGTTAGGTGGATTGGCCATGCAAAATTGCCCATAGTGTCCAGGGTAGGGGGTGGGTCTAGGTCGGATGTTCTTCGGAGAGTCGGTGTGGAATGGCCTGCTACCACGCTGTAGGGATTCTATGATCATTTAAGGTGACCTAATAACATGGAGACATTCTCTTCAGTTTCAACTCCCTGGTATGTCCATTCACTTACATTTGATACTTCCACGTTCATTCTCAGAATTGTTGACTTTGCCCAGAATTGTTAGTTTCTTCTGGGTTTATGGGGCGTTCACTTCTTGTACAACTTATTGGTTCAGAGACTTCCCCTGTTAACTCGGTATCGTCTGTTTTGCAGACTCTTCGAAAATGTCCCACGCTTCCAAAGTTGTGCTCCCTACGCTGGCAATCACCCTACTTGTGCGGTTTATGCATGCCACATTCCAGATACTTCAAGATGGTACTTTTCTTAGTTTTTAAACTTTGTTTATGGGCTGTGGGCATCATTGGCTAGACCAGCATTTAATATCCATCCCTAATTACCTGGCAGAGGATGTGGTTTGCTGCCCTCTAAACAACAGAAGTCTTGGCTGTAGGTACACCAGAATCCTCTCAATATGAGATTTCCAGGATTTTGAACTGACATCAGTGAAGAAGCAAAAATATAGATCCAAGTCAGAATGATTTCTGGTTAAAAGGGGAACTTGTTCCCAGGCATCTACTGCCCTTGTCCTTCCAAGTGGAAGAAATCATACGTTTGGAAGCTTGTGGCATGAGAATATTGGCAAGTTACTGCAGTCCGTCTTCTGGATGGTACACACTGCTTGCCAGAATGTGTTGATCGTAAAGGGATTGAATGTTGAAGCTGGTGGGTGTGATTGCAATCTAGCAGACTGCTTTGTCCTGAATAGTGTTAAGCCTCTTTAGTTTTGTTGGAGCTGCACTCAACCAGAAAGGTGGAGAATATTCCATCAAACGCCTGACTTTTGCCTTGCAGATGGTGGACAGTAAGAGGCAAATTACTTACCACAGAATCCCTCACTTTTGAACAGTTCTTGTAGTCATAGTTTATATCTGACAGCCCCGATTCAGTTCCGGTTAATGGAAACTCCCCAGGATGTTAATAGTAGGGTTTTCAGTGATAATAATGCCATTGAACATCAGGGGATGATGGTTTGATTATCTCTTGTTTAAGATGGGCATTGCTTATCACTTTTGTAGCATAAATGTTCCTTGCAACATATCAGCCCGAGCGTGGATGTTCTCCAGCACTTGCCGTATTTATACATGAAGTGTTTCAATATCTGAGGTGTCATAAATGGTATTGAACATTGTGTAAAAAGCAGCAAACATCCCCATTTCTGACTCCACGATGGAGGAACGGCCATTGATGAAGCAGCAGAAGATGGTTGGGCCTAGACAGACCCCTGAGGAACTCCTTTGCTCAGATGATTGATCTCCAACAAAAAGTCTACCTGACTTTCCTCTCCCTGACGTGTCACGGTGCCTGTGGCTCAGTCTCCAGATCAATGGAATGGAGCCACATGTACTGCAGGCCTGCTTGTCCTGGATCATGCCAACATTTATATGTTCCACATCCTGTAATCACAACACATCACATACACTACCATCCTTATTTTGTCTAATTAAGTAATTTGTGTATTATTTAGTTACTGAATTGAATACTACTCTTCACTACCAGGTACTGCACTAATTTAAGCCTTAGTGGTCCAATAAGCCCTGCCAATTAGAATTAGAATATATAACTGAGTCACCAGTAATTTACTTTCATTCTGTTACTATCTATAATTAAAAGATAGCTACTAAAGGTTTATTTTTGAAAAATGTTTTTCTAAATTTCAACACTGTGCACACAATCCTTGACAGTTGTTACTTGCCAACCAAATAACTTATGCTTCCTGTGATGGTACATTTAAAAATTCTTTTCTCAAACTCTGCATGTGCTAATTGGAAGATGCAGTTTCTCCACAGGTCCACCTCTCTCTTTGGTAAGTGGTTAGGTTCCAAAGCACGACACTTTATGCATCCACTTCTGAGTGAAAATTCCAAAGCTTCTTCCAATTCCTGAAGTAGTTTCTAAATGACTTTGCAACCAAAGTAGTATTTTCAAAACACGGGAAGGTAGGGAATAGCAGTGGGGGAATAGCAGTGGGTAATCTGTTTCTCAAACAGCAATGAATTAGTGACCAAATAGTGTGCCTGAGTAACATCAGCAGAGGGATAGTTGCTCGCATACCAGTAAAACTTCCCACTTTTCTCTGAATAATCGCATGGGATCTTTCACACTTACGTGAGAGATTTATGTGATCCTTTCATGTGAAAGGCTGGACTTCCAATAGTGTAGTACTACACTAATGCAGTGTTTTCCAAACAATGTTTACCAAAAATTGCTGGAACACCTCAGTAAAACTGTGAGAGTTGGTTTGGGGGTGGGCTGCGAGAGCAGGAGTCTGTTAAGGGATAATAGTTGCAATAAATTGATTGAAACTCCACAGCAACCATTGCTGTTTCCAAGTTTGAGACCCCAAAATTTCAGCTCACAACGGGTCCTGACCTTCACTTTGAGAACCCTTGCTTAAGGTATCTGTCAGGGATTTTGGTCATGTACATAGAATGTGACATAATCACATGGCATTCCAACTCAGAGGCACATATGCTACCACTGAGATAAGACTGGTACCTAATAATACAAAAGAAGTCACAGCCAATGAAATAAACAACCTACTTTCACATTCAACACAACTTCCAATGAGTAGGTGCTGTGTTTAGCCAAAGGCTGATCACTGGATTTGCATGCTTATTTGTACTTATTAAAATGCAACTTTCTGGTAACATTAAAAAAACTGCTTAATCAGCTGATTCAAAAACAAAGGAGATATTCCAAGAGAATTCCAATTGGTTGGTGTGTCCACTTTGTGGTTTCACTAAGCAAATGCATTTTTTGACAGAATCTGTGTTAGCAAAAGTGTACCATTTGCTTAATTTAATGCAATTGCAATGTGACTGCTCGGGGCTCCAACTGAAAGTGCATTTACCATCAGATCTAAGTTGTTGTGGGAAAATGTCTTTTAAATTAAAAGCACACACCATTTGATATAATTTGTGATGCCTTGAGTTGCACTGAAAAATTTCACTGTCATAGCAACACAGTATATTACACCATGTGATGCACCATAGATTAAACATAGAACAGTATAATTTCTAAAGATACTATTTGCTGATGGTGGTCAGAAACTGCATGGTAATGTAGCCTCTAGGTGACATATATTTGCAAATACCATTCAAATTCCATCTCAGCTATTGCAGTCCATTAGCATTATGTACCCTGCCCTATGAGGGTAATGGCATCCATGGACTTTCATTGCATCATGTTAGTCCATAATTATGCGTGGCGAGGTACTACAATGGTTTGTGCTTGCAATCTTCAGTATAGTTGATGATGAAACTCTTCCACTGTTACTGCCTGCATCAGATAGACGAGGTGAATTTCCTGACTGATAACCAACATGTTTTGGCACATTATAAATGCATCTTTCATGGTCCTCAAGTGGCACTTGAACCTGGAGCCTCTGGTCCAGAGGTGCGGATGGTACATTTACACCACATGATCTCTGACACTCTTCCGAATTCACATTAAAGAGGGAAACATGAATGAATAATGCAACTTTGTGCTTTTGCTGGAAAGCTGAATGTCATCAAACATGTATTCTCCAACCAAAAAAAGTGCTGATATGATTCCTAGTGTCAATACAGTGTGGAGCTGGAGGAACACGCAGGTCAGGCAGCATCAGAGGAACTGAAAAATCAACGTTTTGGATCGGGACCCTTTATCAGGACTGGGGAGGGGGAAGGCAGCTCAGAAATAAATAGAGGGTGTGGGGCAGGGCTGGGCGAAGGCAGGTGTGGGGTTGTGGTGATTGGTCAATGGGAAGGGTGGCACAGACAGGTAAGAAGGAAGATGGACAGGTTGTGTCAGGTCAAGGAGGCGGGAATGACAGGGAGGGCTGGACATAGGATGATACCAGCAGTGGGTAGATTTTGAAGCTAGTGAATTCTACGTTGAGGCCATTGGGCTGTAAGCTCCCAAGGTAGAATATAAGGTGTTGATCCTCCAATTTTTGTGCGGCCTTATTGTGACATTGGAGGATGCCCAGATGGACATGTCACTAAGGGACTGGGAAGGGGAGTTGAAATGGCTGGCAACCAGAAGGTGGTGTTGATTGGAGCATACACAGCGCAGATGCTCTGCGAATTGGTCACCAAGTCTGCACTTGGTCTCTCCGATGTGGTCTCCTCTACATCAGGAGCATCGGATTCAGTAGACCAGGTTAGAAGAAATACTGGTGAATTTCTGTCAGAATGATTGTTTGGGGCCGTGGACAGAAGTGAGAGGGGAGATGTAGGGGCAAGTGGAGCACTGTCTGCAGGTGCAAAGAAACGTGCCGGTGGATGGTGGGGTTAGTGGGGTGTGTGGAGTGGACAAGGGAGTCGTGGAGAGAGCGGTTCCTACGGAAAGCAGATAGAGGTGGGGAGGGAAATATCTCTTTGGTGTTGGGGCCTGTTTGCAGATGGCGAAAGTGGCGGAGGATGATGCGTTAGATTCGGGGTGTGGTGGGGTACTATGTGAGGACCATGGGTCTCTACCCTTCTTGTCGGGGGGGGAATGGGGTTTGAGGGAAGAAGTGCGGGAAATGTAGAAGATGCAGTTGAGGGCATTATGAATCATGGGAGAGAGGAAATTACTGTCTTTGAAGTAGGACGACATCTGGGATGTTCCAAAGTGGAATGCTTCATCTTGGGAGCAGATGCGGCGCAGGCGGAGGAATTGGGAGAATGAGATTGTATTTTTGCAAGAGGGTGGGAAGAGAGGAGGTGTAGGCAAGGTAGCTATGGGAGCCAGTGGGTTTGAAATTGCCGGAGATGGAGACAGAGGGGTCCAGGAAGGGGAGGGAAGTGTCAGAGATGGTCCAGGTGAATTTGAGGTCGAGGTGAAAGGTGTTAGTGAAGTGGATGCACTGTCTGAGCTCCTCATGGGAGCACAAGGCAGCACCAATACAGTCATCAATGTAGTGGAAAAAGTGGTGAGGGATGGTGCCAGTGTAACTGCGGAAGAGGGACTGTTCCACATATCCTACAAAAAGGCAGGCAAAGCTCGGACCCGTGTGGGCGTCCATAGCCACCCGTTTAGTTTGTAGGAAGTGGGAGGAGTTAAAGGAAAAGTTGTTGAAGGTGAGGACAACTTCCAACAAACAGATGAGAGTGTCAGTTAAGGGGAATTGGTTGGGCCTGTGGGAGAGAAGAAACAGACAGCTTTTAGGCCCCCCTCATGGGGTATACAGATGTAGAGAGACTGAAAGTGAAGATGAGGTGTGGGGGGCCGGGAAATTGAAAGTCTTGGAGAAGGTGGAGGATATGGGTAGTGTCCCGAGGATAGGTGGGGAGCTCCTGGACCGAGGGAATAAAATGGGGTCGAGGCAGGCAGAGAGGAGTTCAGTGCGGCAGGAGCAGGCAGAGACAATGGGTTGACCAGGGCACTCAGGCATGTGGATTTTGGGTAGGAAATAGAAACGGGCAGTGCGGGGTTGGGGAACTGTCAAGTTAGTGGCTGTAGATGGGAGATCTCCCAAAGTGATGAGGTTACTGATGGTCTGGGAGATGATGGTTTGATGTTTGGGGTTGGGTCATAGTCAAGGGAATGGTAGGAAGAAGTGTCGGAAAATCTGTCCATCTTTCTTCTTACCTATGCTACTTCCCTAATCTACTAACAAAGCAAGGATGCAAGTCAATGCAAAAAAGGTACATATTGCAGCTTGAAGGAAGCAACATAAACATTGCTTAGAAAAATACATCTGCAGTCCAGAAGCTGCCACTAACCTTCCCTAAGTCACTTCCCATCTGATATCCCAAACCTACCAATTCAGCAACAGAAAAGGAGACCATGTTCCAGAGCGTGCTCCAGATTTCTCCAAGCAGGACAACATTGTGAAAAGGTAGTGACTGCTAAACTAGTGCAGCAATCACATCCAAAGTATCTTTCAGCAACACAGCCATCCAATCAGAGATCATCGAAATAAAGGACTAGGCTACTATGCATTTACTTGAATCTGATTCAGGAGAAACCTAAATAAACAAGCATGGGGACCAGCACAACTCAAAGTAGTCTTCAGCACTGCTGAATAACAATTTCCCGTCTAGGCCCAGCACAAAACAGCCTGGCAGGGAAACAAGAGATTAGAATGCCAATTCTGATTCCATGTATTCCTGAAGTTTCCTCACACTCGACTTCCCATCTAAATGGTTCTTCATTGTCAAACACACATTTTATCCCCATTTTGAATTTTTGCTATAACTCATAAGCATTTGGTTCAATTTTAATTCTAAATTTGTCTTAACTGAATTCAAACTTCATCAACTGTCATGGTGGATTTGAACTAATGTCCCTGGAACATTAGTTGGGATTCTGGATTACTACCCTAATGACATTACCACTCTGTCAGCACTTGCAAACATATATTCATAATGCATACACATATAAAATTGGCATTACATGCATATTGTACGTACGTGTTAGAATTTTCTGATATTTCTAGAGGAAATAAATACCCTTTATAAAATGCATACTTTAAAGGAAATATAAAATAATTAAAAATAAATTGGTTGCGCAACTTGACAGGTTTATTATTTCAGCTGTCAAAAAGTACATACATTTTTAATTGATTTTTTAAAATGTGATGCACTATCACTTGCCACATTTATAGTAATGTCCCCTTTATAAGCTTTCTGCACTGTATTACATTCCTCAACAAGAAGGCAAAAACAACGGCCAATTTGAACAACTATACAGAGACATGCAACAGGATTTGGATTGCTGTCTCTCCTTTTGCTCATCACTTTCTCTAGGTTTAGCCTGCTACTGGAACAGTAAGGAGTACAAATCTTACAGATTTGAGCAATAGTGTATTCATTCCCCAGTGTGGAACAGTGTAAGGCACTTCCACAATTGTTGTCCTTCAACTCTTTTTTTTCACTCTGATGGAAATAGCACAAGCTCTTACAGGGACTTGCTCAACAACCCCTCTTGACCTAATTTTGTTTGCTTTAATTTTCTGCCCCAGAAACTGCCATATTGCATCTACACTTTCCTCAGGCTTTACAAGACTGGTTTAAAAAAACTGCACAGAGTTCAGCTGGAGGCAAACTAAGACCTCAGTCATTCTGCCTGCTCTAATTGCCCTAATTATTGGCTTATCGTAAGAAGGCTCAACTGGATCCATCTGCCACATTCTACACAGCAGGCTCACAGGCAGCAGTTACATTGTGCAAATTTCTTAATTCATACGGTACTGCAAATGAAATATTATGCATTGCCATTTTTTCTGCAATTGAAAAAATAGCCAAATTGCAATGATTCAAAATCAGATAACCCAAAACTCCAGTTGTGTCAGAGTCACTCATGCTGGCAGAATAGAAAATCTAATAGAAGGACGTCTGTGATAAATTGAAGTTTCAGACTGGTAACTCCAGATTAGCCGAATTTGTGCAAGCCTGTCGTATCACCAAGCCAACCAGTCAGAACGGAATTAGGTCATCCTACGCACGAGTAAGCCATCATCTGACACTGAGATCTCTCTGTGAAGCCTTGCGGCTATGCACACACCTGTGAAAGAGTTAAACATGCTGCCAACAGATGACAAAGTGAAGTTGATGCTGCAAATGGAAGGAGAGACATTTTAAAAAGACGTGAGGGTGGTTTGCGTGTTGAACGAACTTCCTGAGGAAGTGGTGGATGCAGGCACAGTTACATTTAAAAGACACTCACATAAGTACATGAATAAGAAATGTTTGGAGGGACATGGGCCAGGAGCAGGCAGGTAGAACTAGTATAGCTTGAGACTATGTTCAGCATGGACTGGTTGGACTGAAGGGTCTGTTTCCGTGCCATGTGACTCTATGACAATTGAAAACTGTGATATGAACCAAAATATTTCATAATTCCACCATAATGCTTTTTAACCTTCTGAAGCATAAAGCGAAAATATTAGATGATATTAGATATTCAGCCCAGCAAAGTGGAGGATGTAAATGATTGCCTATCCCAATGTTGAAGGAGCTCTGTTAACATAGTTCAAGGCAGCTCAAACAATGAACATTCCTTTATAATAAAACAAAGAACTGTGGATGCTAGAGATCTAAAACAAAAACAGAAATTGCTGGTGAAACTCAGCAGATTTGGCAGTCTCTGTGAAGGGAAAGCAGAGATAAAGTTTTCAGTCCTGTGACTCTTCATCAGGACATTTCCATCTCCAGTCCGATCTTTCAGGAAAGGGAGCTACCCTGGCAAAGGAACTGAGCCACAAGGAATTCACCTGCGGTGACGGGTAGCTGGATTGATTCAAGGCTAGGCACAGCATCATTTTCTGGAATAGACTGGTTTATCATATTTTACCAGTTCAATCGGATTTGGTACGCAGTGTCAGGTCACGTGAAATCAGATTCAATGGCAATTTTTTGAAGTGAATAAGGAGATCAAATTATATTGAAATGGGGAGAGAGGGAAAATGACTAATTGGACTCAACTGGTGCACTCAATGGCCCAACTGGTCATCATCTGTGCTGTACTACTCTATGTTTAATTGACTGAAAAATAGGTACATGTTAAATGAGGAGGTGGTGGCACAGTGACACCATACTAATAATCCGGACTTCCAAGCTAATGTTCTGAAGACTTGGGTTCAACACCTATGATGGTAAAATTTGAATTCGGTGAAAAAACTAGTGTGATGATGACCATGCAGCAAGTGGAAAACCATGTAATCACTGTCACTAATGTCTGTTAGTGAAGGAAATCTGCCATCCTTACTTGGTCTCATTAACAGGTGGCACCAGACCCACAAAACTGTGGGTTCACTCTTAACTGTTCTCTGAGCAATTAGAGATGGACAATAATTACTGATCAAGGAGGCGGCACCCAAAGCCCATGAACAAATAAAAAAAATTCAATTTGCAATGATTTTTTCAAAAATCGTGATTTGTCTGTCCAACTTCACTTATCTGCACCATCACTAATGCTGAATTTATAATGTTATTTCTTACTGGTAGATTATTGTCAACTGATTTGATTTTCTGTGACAGCCTTCATAATGCATGATAAATTCCTGTATTGTTGTGAAGATTTTCACAGTGCCTTGTGTGTTAGAGAAGTTGTCAGTTCATTGTTCATAAAGAGGTTGTGATTTTAACTAAATATGATGCAGAAAGAAAATCTTCCCTAATGGCTAGCTAAAAAAAAGGGACTGAGCAAGATTTGTACTAATTGTTATTCATTAATGATGGTTCTGAAGGTCAGCTTATGAAATATACTGCTTAGAAAGATCTCAAACCAATTGAAAGCAGATGCATTCAAAGTTTTATTGATTTTCTTTTCTTGGTTCAGTAGAATGCACAGAGAATTTTCATTAAGATCAAAAAGCTAGAACTTAGAATATCTGTCAATGCCTGTTAAAATGGACACTATAACATATCAACAGGCCGAATGTCATACAAACAATTTGTAAGCAATCAATATATGGTCACATTAAACCCAAAATTATGGTAACTGAAAATTTCCCAGTAGAGATATTTTGTTTTCATTACATCCATGAGTTCATACAAAAAAATCAGACCAGAAAGTGTCTACCATTCAAAAGAAAATCTAGATTCTAATTCCAGATCTGCAAAAGAACAAAATTGCTTACCAAAACAAAGCTCTTATGAAAGTAGATTTTAGAATTGAAAGCAGTGCACAATCCCTCAGGATTTAGGGTGGATCACTGATTAACTGTCAGACAATACTTTACTGGTGTTAGTCCCTATGAAAACTTAAAACTGGCTAGATTACTCATGACGAGCAAAACTTAGAATCCCATTGCCTGTTTAACTCTGCTTTCCTACATTCAACTATGCAAGTTGAATATTTTTATGATTATTATTTTGTTGCCTGCTGATTCCTAATAATTTCACAAAGAAATCAGATCCACAAAACATTGCCAGATAATATTCCTGTTAACAAAAAGAGCTATATCGTGGCTTATTGAACTGGAAGGAATGTTCCTGAAGATTCTCACACTGGGGAATGCAAAGAGAACAAAAGGAGATGACATGCTAAGATCAACACAGCACAATTAACAGAACTATAGCTTTAGCAGGCAACAGATGAAGTTGATAGGTCTGGTCATCGTAAAATAACTGAACATAGATTCCACTATGTTGACGTTTTTCATCATTACTATAGGTAGTAATTAAACATGAACAGTAATTCTACAAACTGCATTCATTTCAGATCTGTTCATTCAGATGTAAAGAAATACAAATGAATTTCATAATCTTGCAGTTTAAACAATTTATTGCCACTAACTCTTGACAATGGTATCCACAAGATAATTCTAATTACAGTAATCGGTTCCTGTAAGAGGAAATCTGTCACTTTCAATTAGTTTACATCAAGACTGTACTGAGAAACCTAAGATATAACAGCCATGTCAAATGTTCCAGAAAATCAGCTTTTCATGTTTCCACGTTATTTTCCATGCTAAGTGAACTATACAGGGGAGGTAGGATGCTTTACGAAATATCAACAACTTGATTGTACGTTTTACAAATCTGTCTACAAATACAAGACAGTTTAAAGGACTAAATATAACTTGAGCATCTGATTAAGTTCTGTAATAAGTATTCCATGTAAACAATTGCATGTGCAACACAGCAACAGTACATGATTCTCCAGCACCAGAGAAGCTCCCCAAGGAAATACAATATCAAGTGAAATGTACTTGGTAAAATGCAAAGATCAAACTACAACAAAAATGGCCTTAATTTTATTATCTACTCATACAGGAGGAACTTTTTTTTATTTGAAGCAATTGTGCAGTATGATTCCTACTCTCGGCAGAGGCAGAGTTTTAGCGTTAACACAAAGAACTACACAGATTTAGTTTATTGAGTGAGGCCATTCAAGTCAACTGCTGCCCAACACTTACTGGAATGGTTCGAGGGCCACGAATTGAAATTTTTAACCTCAGCCTTCGCATCGCGTTGGCCTCAACCTCTTGGTCAGTGCCAATGCCATAGGATTGTAACTGACCACAATGGCCTTACCTATTCTTGTCCTTCCAATCAGGAATTCCTGAGCCTGAATAAGAACAGATCCAGGAGGAGGAATGGTGAGGAGAAATGGTGGGCCAACCTCACTCTCTCGGTGTTCCCAGTTTAAGGTGAGCATTGTCACAGTGCTGCGATGAGTTTTTGTAAATTATTTCTAAAGTTTCACCTTAGCTATTTAAAACATTTAGGATGTTTAATTTTTGTTTTGAGTCTGTGGGGTTGAGGTAGAATGGGGGAATACTAGCAGGTGGGGTGTGGTGCTCAGGATATGAGGGATGAGGACATTTTCAAGAAACTGCTAAGGTAGATTGGGTCAGCATGGTGGCTCAGTGGTTAGCACTGATGCCTCACAGTGCCATGGACCTGGGTACAATTCTAGGCGCAAGCAAGAGTCTGTGTAGAATTTTCATATCCTCCCTATGTCTGCATACCTTTCCTCCAGGTTCTCCAGTTTTCTCCCACAGTCCAACGATGTGCAGGCTGGGTGGATCGGCCATGCTAAATTGCCAAGAGTGTCCAGACTAAATGGATTAATGCAGACTTACTGGGATAGGGTAGGGGGGGTGGTCTGGGTGACAGCTCTTCAGAGGGTCACTGTGGACGTGATGGACCAAATGGCCTGGGTTCCACACTGTTCTATGACCAGTATCGTTGAAAGGGAGATTGATGTGTTGAGGACTGCAAGGGGCTAGGTGAGAATTGTTCAGAGCAAGAACGTTTTGAGGGAGTACAGAAAGACAGCAAGAAAATGTAAGAGAGCAGAGAGAGAGTGAATATGATTATGGAAGGCAGAGAAAGAGCAAAAATGGAAGACAAGAACAACAGACTGTATGTGTGTGGGTTGGAGGGAGTGAGAGAGTGCAGGAGAGGTTGTGTGTGTGTGTGTGTGTGTGCGCGCGCGCGGAGAAAGAGAGAGACTGTGTATGTGCGAGTGTGTGTAAGTGTATGAGACGGTGTGTGTGAGAGAGAGAGAGACAGTGTGTGTGTGTGTGAGAGAATGCAAGTGTGAGTGCGTGTGTGTACATGAGAGAGTGAGAGCGTGTGTGCGCAAGAGAGAGCGTGTATGTCCATGTGCGCGCGAGAGCGTGTGCACGTCAGAGCGCGCGAGCGCATGTGCACGTCTGTGCGCGAGTGTGTGTGCATGAGACAGTGCGCGTGTGAGAGAGAGAGTGTGAATGAGTGAGAGAGAGTGTGTGTGTGTGTACGAAAGAGAGAGTGTGTCTGTGTGCGTGACAGTGTGCATGAGAGTGTGTGTGTATGTGTGTGCGTGAGAGCGAGTAAGTGAGAGCGAGCGAGAGAGTGCAAGACAGTTTGTGTGAGTGGAGTGAGCCAAATATGAAAGAAAAATGATGGACTAAAAGAGTAAGAGGAGAATAAAAGATGCAAGAAAGGAAAAACAAGTGTTCAAAGTTGAATAGCCTCGAGAAACAATTTATCACCTCTTGAAGTGAGAATCCCCAGTGTCATTGTTCACTTTCTGTTCCTCCAAAGTTCATTGCCATGTTGAGAACTCAACTGTATCACTCACAGGTCCTTTCAACATAATTTACCAGCTCAAAATGTCTGTGGTTACATTAATGCCATAAATACAGCAATTTCAGGATATGGGCTTTCAGTGACATGGAACATTTTCCAGAGGCTAACAACCAAATAGAATAAATCAACTGGTGGCAAACTGGATCTCATAGCATATCCCTCTTACAGTATAAACTGCTGAGGGGTTTACTATTAATAGTTGGCACTGTGAATTTCAGATTACTTTTCCAGCATTTGCTGTTGGTAAATTTACCGCAAAAGGAGTGGAAAAAATTGGTACTGCATCTTAACTGTCTCCCACCATCAGAACAAACATGATTTTTAAAAATGATAATACTTGTCATCTCAAATTCCTCACTACAGGTTTCATATCAGGCTATTAAAATGATTTTCTACGAAAATAACTTTCAGCTGAATTTAAAACCATTTGGATTTAAGATTGAATGAGTGCACAGGTGAATGGGAAAGCACTACTGACCAAATACTGGTCAAGCTAATTAGAGTACAATGCTGTTACCTATTCTGGCAGTTTAATGTTGCGTTATACACAACTTCCAAATTTTGTCATTCTTTAGCATCAAAGGCAGAAACTGTCAATTGAATGGATTCTCAGACTTTCAGTAGTTAGCTTTTCAAAAGCACTTAGTTTCTGCAGATCAGTTATGAAATCAGGGCTATTTCATTAGGTGCACCTAATCATGTAGCTGTCGCCTAAGTCAACCAGTGCACTTCATCTCTTCAAAATGTAATCTTAGTTCTCGGTTTAAATTATTTCAAAGGGAAATACAACAGTAAAGAGTTTATTATATTTACAAGAAATATTTTGAAGTGTTGGTTTCCTTTTCTAAATCTGTCAAAGTAATTCAACGTAACTAATTTTAACTATCACATATACGGACACATAATCTCTGGCTTCTACAACCTGAATTCGAATTTGAGAAAAAACAACCGAAGTAGGTGAATTAGATTATATTATATAATAATTCAATGGCGAGAACAAGAGAAAAGAAACATTGTCATTTAAGATTTGGCTGCCTTTGGGTATGAAATCAGAAATTGAATATGAATATGTTACAGCTCCTGTTGGACATTTTATTTCCCTGTGGAAAATATGAGTGACTCTGAATAATATTTCTAGACATACATCCCCCCGGCAGAAGCTTAATGATCCTCTAACCTAATTTCAACTTGATTCTTCAAACCATGAGCAAAGGTTTTATAATGCATTATAATGCAGTCGCTGCTTATTTTAACTGAATAAATTTGCTCAACTATCTACTCTATTAGAAACAGCTGGAATTCATATTTATTGTAAAATGCAGTATTTGAAACTACATTGTATCGGTTTTTCATACAATACACCCATTCTAGTCAGATCTGCAGATTATTACCCTGTAATCAAAAAGGAAATAAAAGCAATTGTAATGACAAAGTAACTACAATAACTGCTGCAATCCTGCTGGACAGCACTCAAGTTTAGAAGAATCCCATTATTTTAAACATTAAACTTGACTAAAATTCAGCAGATTTCCCTTGATGTGTCTAGTTTGCCCACTCACTCACGGTAGAGAGAAAAAAAAAGACACCTTTTGTAATCTTCAAATGTCCTAAAAATTCCACGGCAACTCTGGACTTTTAATATGCATTACTTGTCATTAAAACATGTCAACCAATTGCATACAACAACCATGAGTAAAACAACTAGGCAATCTGCTTGAATGTTGATGGTTGAGCAATAAATGTTGGCCAGAGCTCGCTTGTCTTCTGTGTGTTATGCCCTGGTATCTTTTACATCCATAACTTCTAACCTGAAAGTGACACCTCCAAAAATGCAGCAATCTTTTAATAATGCACTGAGATGTCAGCCCAGATTAGGTGCTCAATTGGCTGGAGAGGACTTAAAATCTCTGGCTTCAAATACAGAAAGAAAAAAGGAGCATTCCATAAAATGGAAACGGTGGAGAGACAAATGTGTTGTTAACATCTTTTCTTGAGTAACGTCTGGCTATGTTATTTTGTGTAGAATGTAATGTTGAATATTGAATAGAATTGGAGACATGTGCAGGTCTACTGAACAGAATTTTCAGAATAGAAAAGATTCTTAAAAGTTACAACCAAATCTTACTGAGCATTGCACAATATTCCATTAATATTTTATGTTTGTTGTAAAACTGATTAAGTAATTAAAAATTATTTATAGCAGTCTAACTAACAAATCCTTCACTAAAGATGATTGCTGTTGGCAACAGTCCTGACTTTGGTGGTGGCATTAGAAGTAAAGAGAATCAGTACTGCTGTTTGCATGGGTGCCAAAATGGCTTTTCCTGGTATTCACAAAGGCAGAAAGTAGCAGTTACCACTTTTCCCAGATGCAAGTAAGTTGAATATTCAAATAGAATAAACAAGCAGCACAGTTTTCCAAATACTGGTCTGTCCTTCTCTGCCTAAAAGGTGGATACAGTGGTCACAAATCAAATCACCTTTTGCAAAATCAGAATAACAGCATGTTCCCTGGACAAATTCGAGCATGTCCCATTGCTGTTGTGGCATGGTGAGGTACCAGATGCTTTTGACATTGGATTGCTGGCCACATGTACACTGAGTCACACAGCTCCAAGAGCAAAGGAGCAAGGGGCAACTGAAGATCAGGGCACTGCTGGTGTTGCAACTAAGTGAGAGAGCAGAATGACCCAAATAAAGTATGAACAGGTTGAGGATAGAGATGCAAGGGTGCCCGATAATGACAAACATCAAAGATTGGAATAATAATTGAGGACTGGTGTGAGGTGAAAGGTTGGGTCATTCATGTTCTTTGAACATGGAGTTGGGAGCACTACTATTGCTCTCCCCCCCCTCCATATATGCAAATCCATATCTTTTTGGACCCTAACAGGCAGCTCTTTTGGCATGTAAATCTGGTTTTCCAGAATACAGGTGTCAATGGCTACCATTGGGAAAAGTTTTTAATGCAAAGCGCCTAAAGCATGTTTCAGAAGTGTGAACTGCAGGCAATGTTTTCACTCTTAGTAGCATGGAAGGCAGTGGACTTTCTGGCTAGAGATAAGTGTTTGCTCCTTGCCCACCATGCAGGAGGATTAAATTCCTACTAATCACTTGAAAAGAGACCACTGGGCAACCAAAGTCCTAGACCCAAACCTCTTTAGTACAATTTTGCAATGAAAATGGGTTTGGTAGCAATTAGACCTTCAGTATGTAACAGAAATATTATGTCTTGAGGGGATAAACAATGAATGATCACTTGCAGTCGATTTTGCATAAAACATCACCAGATCTTTAATAACTCATAATACAATAATAGAAATCTTATTAAAAATCTAAATGGTTGAAGGCAAAATGTAGCAATGTATGGATAATGACAGCTAGAAAACATCCCTATTTCTATTATTCACTGTTTGGAAATTGGAAAATGCAGAAGAATATTCACTGAAATACTTTAAACTGAAGGGAGTATACAGGCATTCTCAAAGGTAATAAAATATCAGGCCCAGATCTTCTGATTGGAAGATAACTGTTGCAGCAACATACCCTGAAAGATGTGCTGCTGGATCCTTTGCCCCGCAGAAGTCCCAATCAACCGATTACTTGGAAATTTCCCAGAAGGTATAAACTTCTATTAGATAGTTAACCAGCATCTGGAACCTTCCAAAAAAATCTATCTCCAAGCTGGAGACTTTGGAGGGCTCCAACAGGCTAACCAGAGTAGTGACTCTGACAAATTATAGAGTCATGCAGCATAGAAACACACCCTTCAATCCAACTCATCCATCTCAACCAAGTTTCCCAAAATGAACTATTCCCATTTGCCTACATTTGGTCCAAATCTCTCTAAACTTTTCGTATTCAAGTGCCTGTCCAAATGTCTTTTAAATGTTATAACTGTATCCACATGTACCACATCCTCTGGCAGTTCATTCCACATATGAACCACCCTATGCGTGAAAAAGTTACCCCTCAGGTCCCCTTTAAAGCTTTCTCCTCTCACCTTAAAAATATTTCTCCTAGTTTTGAAGTACCCCACTCTAAGGAAAAGACGTTTGCTATCTATGTCCCTCATGATTTTATAAATCTCTTTAAGGTCACCCCTCAATCTCTTATGATCCAATGAAAAAAGACCCAGACTATCCAGCCTCTCCTTATAACTCAAACCCTTCAGTCCAGTAACATGCCTGTAAATCTTTTCTGCACCCTCTTCAATTTAATAACATCCTTCCTATAGCAGGACGACCAGTGATTACAACCCGCAGTAATTTCTGGGGTAAGTATAAAATTGAGCACACAATCCCTGCAAACCTCACCCAAACTGGACACGTCCTTCAAGATATTCCCTACCCAACCCGCTTATCGATCACCTTAACCCCTTACTCATCTATCTACTCCCACCCACTTACGCTCTCTCTGTAGCTTTTCAAAATGCCTTCAGGACCTTTAAACCCCAGAATATGGCAGTAATTCCTGTTAAAAGGGGCATGGTTCGGCCTCCAAAGCTGATCCTAAGCTGTGCTGGAAGATTCTCAGGTCTCTCTACATTTCTCAAGCAGCCCAGTTTGAGAAACGTGGACCACTCAGCAGGCTAAGTGTAAAGGAGAGCAGGGCAATCCAATGTTGATTCGGAACAGGAATAGGTAATACATCCCTTTGAGACTGCTCCGTCACTACTACGATCACGGCTGATCGAACACTTCAATGCCTTTTATCAAAACTATCCCCATGACCCATTACCACCCCTTGGAAGATGTGGCCCATCATTGTAAATGAATGCACGCATCAACTGGCTGCAGATTATCCCACTAATATTCACGGTTGCTTCTTATCAGCTACGCACTTTTTTAAAAACTTATAACAATTTCCAACTTCAGGACAGTCGAATTATTTCATATGGACCATTGCTGCGACACTGTGACTTAAATACAGTTACTTGTTTTCTAACCTAACAATAGAATCTGTTAATGTGAAAAATATCTGTAAAAGTACGCTAAACCAGCAATAATCATGTAATCATATAATCCTCAAATATGATTAATAGAAAACAATTTGTACACATCACAGGAAAGCCATTTATTTGAAAAAAATTGAAACTTTTAGAAGTTATGTTTTACAGTCATATATGTTGCTTAAAAATGACATTGAGACATCAGGAGATCAGTCACATCTGTTTAGTAACTGGTAACAAAATTGAAACTGTAAGAACAGCAATCAAACATTGAAACCTTGTGTGTTTGCCTTCCATCTGAGACAACCAGCTGCTTACCTGAATGTCAGCCAGGAGCTCCTGCTTGCGTTTGCGGATACTTTCTAGCTCTATCTCCTCTTCTGGAGTCAGGTCTGCGGGCACTGTGAATAAGGACATAAGCACAGTCAGGTAGCGAGATCAAGGCTGTAAGCACAATCACTGGTCGGAAGCTCAGCTGTCTGACCTTCAAAGTCACCTGACCTCTGTTTAAACAAGTCAAGAGCTACGTCGCGTGCTTTGTGCCTTTCATTTCTCTTGGCCCTAACTGATTTTTAATGATTCAAAACTGCCTGAAGGGAATGTCATAGAATAAAGCAAGAGATTTCCTCTCATTTAGATAATGCATGCATGCTCATGTGTGCTGAACTCTACCCTAATACATAACTTGCCCAACTCAAATGCTTAAGCCACTGCCAAATAAGCAGGTTACGAAGATTTCAACTCTAATCAAGTAAATGTGCAATCTTGTCACTGGATAAATACTATTTCATATGCAACAGAACCTGTCAAACACTACAAATTAAGCAACAGGGTACACAGGATTATAATACAACAGAAAGGAAGCTATATTACTGCAGCATTGATGAACAAAACGAAAACTCAGGGTGCTGTATATAGGTCTGAAAAGGTTAATACCGGATTAAGTTCAGCAAGAACCACCCATTGTGATGACATCATTCGGATTTAGTTGGAGTGAAGACGGAGTTTTCAAGGAGACAAATCTGGGACTAGCGGTCTCCGAACAGTGCCTGATGTAATTTTAGTCATATTCATATAACCTATAAATAATGGCCGTGTTGAGATAACCTTTTTCAGTATTCGCAGGATGTGGGTATCACTGGCTAGACCAGCATGTATTTCACCCTAAATGTCCTTGAGAAGGTGTAGTGAGCTGCCGCAATCCATGTGGCATAGTCTCAGTACAGTTACTCAGTAAGATTTTTTAAGTTAGACTAGAAACATTCACATCTTAATCCACACTAGGCAACTTTAGATTTGAAGGAACCAAGGAACAATACATGGTCCAGTATCCTGGACTATAACCTGTACTTATCGATTCAAGATCAATAGTGGCAGAAAGAAGTTTGTCAATTAACATGAAAATACATAAAATTACAATTCCATGGAATTTGTTTCAGTTAGCACATTAAAATATTTCATAACATCATTTGGATGGCTGGCAGCGGTGAAGTACACATATCAAATGTCAAAATAATGTAGAGTTCAACAGCTCAAATAAATTGAACATTTCACTGGAGACTGCAAATTCTATGACTTTTTTCATTTAGGTGAAGGACCATTGCAACTGACCAATGGCATTTAGAGAGAACTAAATGGCCAGTCTCTGCATTGCCTGAGCTTTCACAAAGCCTTTCATTTGTGCAACAGAACACTCAAATATAAATTATGAATCTTTCAGTGAAGCAAGAAAACATTTTTTACATCTGTGTCAAATTCACAATGAATGTTTCAGGGAATTCTGTACGAATGAAAGGTTAACGATAGCTTGCCGGTATTTTCGGAAATTAGATCTCTTAATGCCATCAGCAAGTTTTGGTGATGCTTTACATGAACAATCAAATGAGATATTCAGTCTATTCATTCATCAATCTACCTCCACCCCATATTCTGATTACGCTCTCATATTCAGTCATGTTCAGAAATGTTATCACACACCTCTGGAGAAGGTGAGACTTGAAAAGCTGGCCTCCTGGCTCAGAGGTAGGGGCAACTACCATTGTGCCACAAGAGTTCTCAGAATTTTCCAGAGAGCTCTGAGAGACTACAAATACCTGAATCGATCTTTCAATTTCAGAAAACTGACCCATTGTTGGGGAGCAATTTAGCTCAGTGGAGTGTTTGCTAGTTCAGCTGTCATCACTGCACCCTAGCATTACGATGCAGGAAAAGGACATATCTCAACTTCAATCTAAATTCATTCTCCATCAGTTAGTTGAGAAATACCACGTAGCCTCCTCCCAGTTTCAGCAGGTCATTCAGCATACTAAAGCATTATTATATTAGAATATTATATTACAATATTAGAAAATTCCTCCTTTAGGAGAATCCAGATCTGTCACAAAAAAAAACCTGGGATTTATATGTCACCATTCTCATCCTTAGAAGATACAAAGCTATACAAAACTTTTTCTTTGAATTTTTGCAGCAATGGAGGGAGAGTCACTGAGTATATTTAAAGAAGCATTCATAGAATCCCTACAATGTGGAAGTAGGCCATGAGGCCTATCAAGTCCATAGTGACCCTCTTAATAGCATCCCACTGAGAAACCACCTCCCTACCCTATCCTGCATTCTAACTCACCTAGCCTGCACATTCCTTGACACTATGGGCAATTTAGCATGGCTATTCCAACTAACCTGCACCATCTACGGACTGGAGAGAATGTGCAACTCTACACAGACAGTTATGCGGGGATGCAATTGAACCGGGTTCCCTGGTGTTGTGAGGCAACAGTGCTAACTGCTGAACCAGTATACTGCGCTAGATAGACACTACCAACTTAGACAAATTGCACTGGGCTGCAGTGAGCTTTATGGATTTGATGACACAATGAGATCAGCCAAGGTCTTGTCGAGGGGCTGAATAGGTTGGAGCGGCTAAGTAGCCTACCGTTGCTCCTAACTCTCATGAAATCGTGTTGCTTCATTCTTTCAGATGGTAGTTTTTTTAAGGTTGCCATTCTCTACAGAAGCCATAACAAAGAACCCCAAAATCAAAAAAAGAGTCCTGATAAAGTCACTGCAGCCCCAAGACAGAAAATCTTTTCCATATAAAGTGACAATCTGTACAATCCAAAGTGGTGCATGCAATCATCACATGCCTCACACCAGCTTCCTGAAGAAACTGCTCTGACCAGAACTGGGTCACTGAATGAGAATCCCAGACAACAGAAATACTTTAGGGATTTCTCAAAGCATCCCTATGGAGGTCAAACATACATGCTGACTCATTCATGTTCCCAACTTGTGACTTACCAAATTGGAGAAAGTTTTACTTCAGGAAGAGCTAAAGACATTGACTTCATGGGGAAGGATTGGGAAGGTAGCACAAATCCCCAAAAAAGTCATCCACCGGACCCTTCAGCACCTCCTGCCCCATGTGCTGCACAGTTTATGTTGGACTTGCATGTTCTCTTAGACTATACTAGACTGAAATGCCAGCAAGTCATGCTCAATTCCGAGAGATTTTCGAAGAAAAACGCATCCTTTGTCTAAACAGCAGCTAAAAATTAAGCATATTTCTAGGAATATGTTTGCATTGACTCTTCCTCAGATTATTCAATGTATCAACAACCAAGTCACACAGTAAACCATACTAAAACTGAATGGAGGCATTTGTTTTAATCAATAAAAAATCTTATATTCCATCTTGAACTCTCAACACAGCTTTCAGAAAGGCAGCATGTGTAATAGAATTATTGTATTTCCAAACTGATCTTTGTATACAGTACCTGTACAACACAGGTGATCCACTAGACTAGTAACTCCAAATAGAAGGCATTAAGTCAACTCTATTCAAGCTCTTTTGGCTTATAATGAATTTCTCCATTTCTTGGCAATGTTATGAGTTTCTCTTTAATCTTTAGCTTCAGTGATTATATCATATGCAACAGAAGCAATTAACATCAAAGTGAGGAAAACACATTATAATTCTTTGATACTGCGTAATTGAATATGACTGAAAAAATATTTGGTTAACCATTAGCATTTTGCACCCATCAGCATAATTCACATGAATACCTACATAAGGGGAAAACAACATTTGTACAGGATGAAAGGATGGGGATGGCAAGGTTGACAAGTGGAGTTTGATTGGTACAGGTGTTACCACAAAGAATAGGCCTGTTAGATAATGAGTGACAATTAACTGCCATGCTTTGTTTCAATTTTAAAGTAGGCAGGTTGGCTCTGATTGGCCAAGGCTTTGTCCTGAGGAAATAACCAAAGAATGGCTGTCACATGGTTTGTCAGCATAATTCTTCACGCGTGAAGAATTGTTTTGCAAATGTTGCCTAATCATAAAATCACATCTAACACTGGGCAATTTCTTTTACAAATTTACAAGTATAGGCTGGTTAAGTACTGTCAGTGCCCTGTTTGCTGTAAACTTGACACAATCTACCAATTTTTAGGATATACAACACACATACATCAGTATCACGCTGGCATTGAAATTCATATACCACATTACTCATTTGTGTGATTAGCAGAACATCCCAAAGACTGGATTTACTTAATAGCTGGTGGCAATTCCATTGCCACCATGTTTTCTGCATATGGCAAAACATTGAGCAAAAATATTCCTTACTGTTCCTTCCATGCATATAATCATCTTTATGTGTTCATCAAATTATTATTGTTTTTCCATAAGTAATTTATCAATAGCTGTCATAATTTTCAACACACCTACCAGATCTTTTAACTTTCTTGTTCTGGCCAGAACAGCACTAGCATATTTGGTTAATTAAAACCAAAACCTTTAATTCCTGATATCTTGCTAGTTATTCTGCTCACAATCCACCAGTTTCATAGCCTTCCTAAATTATGGCACCCAAAATTGGGTATAATAGTGGTCGAGACCAATTAAGTTGTTCTTGCATAACATGTTGCCAAATTCAAACATCTCAAAGCACCACACACAAGGAATTACTTTATGCAGTAACATGTCACACAGATCAATGCAAAAACTATTCTGCACGAGCAATAGCTCACAAACAGCAGTAAGATGAATCATTGATATTTTTGAGGGAGAAATGCCTTGTGGGACATAAGGAAAACTATTTGCCATGAATGGCCATCTGAGCGACAGAGGAAGTCGGAACCTTCAGTTAATCTCTGTGGAGTGAGGGATCCTCAACAACAGACACAACCTTGACAGTGCATAAGACTACCAACCAAGATTCTGAAAACAAATAGAATTCCAACATCAATATTCCAATCCAGATACCAGTGCTACCAACTGAGTCAAGTTAAAACGCATCAGTTATTTTAAGCTAGTCTGGCAGATGTAATACAGATTCTCTTCTTCATGTCACATCCAGAATTGTAATTCTCAATTGGACAAGCCATTAATTCGTATTTGGAGGCAGAGTTTATGAGCCAGTGGAATGTGAAGATGTATTTTGAGCTTGACATTGCACATTCTCGACCAGAATATTCTGCCCTTAGAACCTTACTTTAATAGCTCAGTCTCAGAAATATGATACCCAGATGACTTATCTGTCGTGGTCATATATGCACATTTTGAACATAGCAGGTTTAGTTAATGTTAATCATTCAAAATCCAATATATCCATTACATCGTTCCACATCAATATCTCTGCACTTATTTGTGGTACTAAGAATACCATCAGGGTTTCTCAGTTACTAGCATATTGATTGCCCGAGAAGAATTCAAAACTATTTGTGCATGATAAGCGAAAAAGTAGTAAAATAATTGCTTAGAGTAGCATATGATTTGGAAAATTTGACCATATTGTGCAGAAAGATGGACCTGTGCCAGAATGTGGGAACATTTTGTTTTATATTCTGTGCTCAAGAATATAAGAGCCTGATAAGTAAAAGTATGATCTATGACAGCAGAAAACAAAAATGACCTTGAAATTAGCCAGAATTTTCATTTATATAGCACCTTTAATGTAGTAAGATGTCACAGATTGCTTCACAGTGCCGTTACAAAACAAGACATGACCACATAACATTTAAATTTTAATGCACAGACAGATAAAGGCTCAATAAAAGGTTACAAATTCATTGAAACTACGGTAACTACCATCCAAAATGACAGCATGGAACATTTCAAATACTATTCTGTTAATTACATTCCAACATGAAATGTAAAAAAAATGCTGACATTGAAGTATTCAAATCAGTATAAAATGGATCCTTTAGAAATCTTGGGTTAAATAGAGGGGGAAAAAGATTAATTCCTAAACAATGACTGACTGGCCTCCTCCCCCGGATGGACCAAACAGTACACTTCTGTTGAATAAAAGCAGCTTTCTTCAGCTGTGGAATTACACAGAGGATGCAGTTCTCTGTTCTAATGGCTAGACATCACTAGGTTTGCACACAAAGCAGAGCTTGGCAGTAGCCTGGGAACCTCTGAAAGGATATAAAAATTAGCTTTATGGTGGGAGACAGAAGGTAGTGGTGGAAAGTTGTTTTTTTGGACTGGAGGTCTGTGACCAGCAGTGTTCCACAGGAATCAGTTCTGGGTCCACTTTTGTTCGTCATTTATATAAATGAACTGGATGAGAAATAGGAGGCATGTTTAGTAAGTTTGCAGATGACATCAAAATCAGTGGTATGGTGGACAGTGAAGAAGGTTATCTCAGATTACAAAGACATCTTGATCAACTAAATCAATGGACTAAAGAGTGGAAGATGGAATTTAATTTGGATAAATGTGAGGTATTGTTTTTTGGTAAAACAAGGGCAGAACTTATACAATTAATGGTAGGGTGCTGGGTAGTGTTGTACATCAGAGAAACCTAGCAGTGCGAGTATATAATTCTTTGAAATTTGAGATACAGATAGACAGGGTGGTTAAGAAGGTGTTTAACATGCTTGCTTTCATTGCTCAGACCATTCAGTACGGGCATCAGGGCTTCACGAAAACCGAAAGAACTGCCAATGCTGTAAATCAGGAACAAAAATAGAAGGTGCTGGAAAAGCTCAGCAGGTCTGACAGCATCTGTGAAGAAAAATCTGAATTAATGTCTTGGGTCCGGTGACTCTTCCTCAGAACCCCTCAGGCTGTTGGAGGTTGTACAGGATGTTGGTGAGGCCTTTTTTGGAGCCATTCTAGTCACCCTGCTATAGGAAAGATATTATTAAATTGAAAAGGGTTCAGAAAAGACTTACCAGGAATGGAGGGTTTGAAGTACAAAAATAGGCTGGACAGGCAGGGACGTTTTTCCACTGGAGTGTAGGAGGTTGAGGGGTGATCTCATAGAGGTTTATAAAATCATGAGGGGCATATGTAAGGTGAACAGCAAGGATCTTTTCCCTACGGTGGGAGAGTTCAAAACTAAGGGACATATTTTTAAGGTGAGAGGAGGAAGTTTTAAAAAGGACACGAGGAACAACTTTCTTTTACATAGAAAGGGGTTTGTGTGCGGAATGAACTAACAGAGGAAGTGGTGGATGCAGGTAAACTTAAACATTTAGAAGACATTTGGGTAAGTTCACAAACAGAAGAGGTTTGGAGGGATATGAGCCAAATGAAGGCAGGTGAGACTAGTTTAGTTTGGGAACGTGGTCGACGTGGACTAGTTGGACCAAAGGGTCTGTTTCCATGCTGTATGACTCTACGACACTCCTACCTCTGAATAGCACACTCAAAGCTAAAATTATAGTTCACTGCAAACCCAGGTGTAAAAATGCATCAATGTTTCATATTAAATTAATAAATATCAAAGTTTCTGTCACATATTGTACAAGTAGCTCTAACACAAATAACTCTAAGAACTATCACTAGCCTAGGTTCAGCATTCACCTTAAAAAGACCCCTCATTGTTATCACAAACTGTATACATTTATTACAAACAGTAATTACAGTATACAAAACAATTGCTTGGTAACACAGAACTTAAACACTGCTAAAAAGGAACAAAATCAAAGCTTTTCATCTTGTATTAATCAGGATTGAAACACAAGAAAACCAACTTCAGAAAATGGGCAACAATTTATACAGCATAAGAAAATGGGTGCTGATTGGTTGGACCATGGTTGGCTTGTAGATGTGGCAGGAACTGTCAGCTTCCTTAGATAACTGAATAAATTCAAACAAGCAAGATAAACTTGATTGGTCAAGCCATTGCTATGCTGCAGTGTTGGCTCGCCCAATAGCCCTTTCCTATGTGGAAATAATTACAGATTCTAGCATGTGCAAGGCCCAATCGATAAAGCTAGATTGGTTTTTGCTGAAATCCTTAGCACAGTCAAGATTATATAAAAAACATTGTCCAATAGTAGAACCACATCTAATGTCAGACACTAGTTTCTGAATTTTGCTGGCATGAGCTGGTTCAGCATGGTCAGCATACTGCTCTCTGTAGACATTTTGTTCAATACGGTCTGCCAGTTGTTGGGATGTACAGACTGTAAATCTGGCTTCACACTGGCATCGAAACTTATATACTACATTACACATTCGTGATTGGCAAAATGTCATTTTTGCCTGACAGCAATATCCTGTTAGTGCAAAATGCCACCCTTGAGTTTACTGTAAGTTAGTTAGCTTCACCTCTTGCTCAAATGTGTGAGACACCTTCTCCTTCCAAAGAAATCTAAGGTAGACTGGATACTTTTAGGGTCATGTATAGTAGCCTCAGGTTGTTTCATGAGTTTGTACAATGTAGAGCAAACAGATTTTATTAAGCTAGTCATTATTGCCAGGATAATTTTGATAATCCCAATCTCAGCACTATGCGTAAATGACACGCAGATGACCAAGGTTCTATTCATGAGGATACTAATGAGGCCAATCTTGTAACACGAGGAAATGTAGGAGCTTTAATAGTATTGGCCACTTAACACTGGTTGTGGTGGACAGTACTACAGAATCCACTGACAAGACTTCTTAATTACCACATTGAAGGGAGCTGGTTTGACTGCTTCTTTACAAAGGTGAATCTAAGCATAACATGAGGCCTATTAAGGCATCTAAGAAAGTTCTTAGACATAGCTGCTGCACATATATTAAATACATTATCTATGAATTGAAAGTTTTTTTTAAAATTAATTCCAGGGATATGGGTGTTGCTATGAAGGTAAACATTTATTACCTGTCCCTAACTGTTTTGGAAATGGTGGTGGTGAGCTGTCTTCTGGAATTGCTGCTGACCTATGTTATAGGGATATCCACAGTGCTCCCACAAGGGAGAGTGGGTTAGTAGTTATTCCATTGACGACATACTCCTCATGGAAACTAATGAAGATATTGCTGTGTTCTGGGGCTAGGGGAATACAATGGCAATACACATTGATTTTGGGTATGATGTGATCTTGCTGAAAATAAACTTGATATCATGAGTTGCTAAGTTCATGAATTCCATGAAAGCAGATTCAGACACTGCTGATACATCTAAATTGCCATGACATAGTGACCTGGTGCAAACTTGAATGGCTTCCTGAAGTGGTACATTGGTGAGTTGGCTGCCAATGCTGAAAGAACTGTTACCGACATGTAGGTCTTGTGTGGCACTAAAGTGAAGGAATCCTTCTCACAGTAAGCTGAAAGCTTATTTAAAACTGGTTCTAGTCAACCATTTGGCTACGTTGTGTTGCTCAGAACCAGACACTGATAAAACAAGATATAAAGGGACACAGTTTTGCAGTCTTGAGCAATTTGTGCATGTGTGGATGCAGAGAACTTTGAGGGACAAATCCTATCAATAACATCAGGCTGATCACCAACCTTATGCAAGTCAACACACGTCCCTGCAACTTACCACTTATACAAAAGCAAAGTACTATTGGTGCTGGAAATTTGAAATAGAAGAAAATGCAGGAAGTGTGATTTGAACTCTTCCTCACATGTAAAAATGAGACAAAACATGGATTTTAGCACTTCGTGTTTCTGCAACAGTGCACCAAGATGCCAATTTGGTAATGTCTAAATATAAATCACCTCAGTGACATTTTACAATCTTGTTGGTCTAGCACATGGCCCAAATAACTTAAGTACAGAGTTAAATAAAGCAACTATGGGATCATCACTCTTCCAGGCTAAAATTAAATTCCAAAATTCTACAGAAAAACAAATTTTGTTTTGACACTGCTATGTCAGGACAGAGCCATAGCTAGATTATAAAATGAATTAGTATTTTAGGAATAGAAGCATCGTGGCCGTCACTCAGAATCAGAATTCCAAGGTTCCATCCAATATGTTGGCAAGAAAAGAACTTTTATATTTTGAATTGAGTATTTACACAGTCAACTTAAATATTCATATGAGACTGGGGACATCAGCATTTTTATCTATTGCACACTTCCTGTCTATGACTTTGGACATTGCGGAAATTATATGTTGCAATATAAACAAAAAGAGAAGCTTATTTGGAATGAAGCTTTGCACCAAACTTAACACTTCTCCTGTATAAAATCCACAAAAGAAATGTTAATGTTTCAGGACCTGAAGTGCAATTCCAAAGAAAGGCCTAACCATTTTCAACACAAATTCTAACTAGCCTTCTAAATTAAAATTCACATAATTACTACATTTGGGTCTTTTGAGAAAGCAACCCATGAATAATTAGCTATTTAATTCAGGTCACTACTAATATCAGATTCACTATTACCAACAAGTCACTACAAATGTCAACTGGGTGGTTAACTACAGTACACGTCTGGCTTTTTTTCTGTAATAGTAATGAGAATTACCAGACTTATGCTGACATAATCAAGAATCACTTCTCTGGGTTTATAGGTGCAAAAAAATCCCTAATCTTATCAGTATGTTTTTTCCATTCCTATCAAATCAGTACCACAACTATCATTTCACACGGCTCTTTTTCTGTCCTTCTGTTTCACATTGACATCTAATCCAATACTGCACAATGTTACATTTATTCTGATTAATCATATGAACATTTATTAGCCCTAAGCAAAATGAAAGGAATTTGCTGAAACATTTTTTGGAAAAGTCCCAAGTAATTAAGCTGCTGGAAATGGATGCAAAGTTAATAAAGTATAATTTTACATTCAATAGGTTGCACTATTTAAAATAAATGTCTTATGTGCTGCAAATGTCATTTTCTCCCATCATCACAATAGTAAATTATTATACAGCAAATTGGCAAAGGAAGTCACAGGAAGAATAGAACAACGAATAGGTTTTGTTCAGATAGAAATTGTTCAACTTCTAGGAAAAGACAATTTATTATGGATATATTATGAAACCATTACAAAAATAGAAGAAAATTGTAGTACAGTTATATGGATATCACGATCTAAAATTCTACAGGCTACTCCAACATATTTTTGCTAAATTACATCTGAAACCAATTTTTAGTTAATCAATTAACATAACTGTTGTTAAAATTCATATATCAAATCAAATGCAATTGGAGCTCTGTACTACATTGCAATATATGCCCTGAAATTTGTAACACTTCACCAAATCTGTTGAAAATGGAGGATTTCTCACAACACAGCCCAAGGCTCTTTTATATGTATCCTGCTCAAGGACTGTCCTGCTTGGTAATATGGTGAGTCTAATAGGTCCAAGCTACTGAACACTGTCGCCAACTGTTGAGAAGCAGATGGTTTGATCCCAATAGACACATGCTGAAACAGCATATATTACACGAGGGATTTCATTATGCTTTTCGGTAGAGCACATTTTCTGAAAGAATGGAATGCTGTTAATACACAATTGGGTTATTATCCAGGAATCAAAGTCATGGTGTTAGAGTAGGCGGTGAAATTCTTTGGCCCTCATGTCCGAAATAACCTACGCTACAGTGTAACAAAATTTCAATCTATTCTGCAGATGCAAAATCACCTAACAATTGCTGGAAAAAATTATTTTCTATTTTAGTCGAAATATTGTGCAGACAGAATGACAATGACAGAATTGCTCTACCTACAGTATATAAAACAAAAGGGAAGATTACAATATACGAACCAAATAAAAATGCTCAAATTTTATAAATAACTGCAGATACCAGAAATGTAACATGGGTTCAAAGGTCTTCATTCGTAATCTTTGATGTAATTCCATTGAGTTATTTCCTCTCAAGACATTACAAATATTGTCATTGATGACAATGACAATAAATGCTGAATATGTATGCAATAAATCTTGATATTAAGCACGTACAGCACTGAAATCAAAATTATAATGTACAGAATGTCAGTATCAATCTGTATTTTCAAATTAAAGATTCTAAATAGATGATTTAGCAAATCTAGAAATTGTGCTTACGTTTCACACAACATAAATACTGTACCTGGTTATATTTGTGCAGATCTCTAACAGTACTTCTACCCACTAGCCGACAGTCTTCAGTACACACAGCAACATCATTACAAACGATTGGATTTTCGAGACAGTAGACAAATCCCCAAGACTAATATTAATTTCCAACAAAATATAATCACGAATATCTTGTTCTACATGTTCAGCACAACGGAGGGCATTTCATCAAAACGTTATTCTGCCAAATAGGGTCTTCACCTCTATTACAGTTGCTTTTGTAATCCTAGTGTGGTCCTTCTTCAGTCCACAAGCAAATCTTTGGACAGTACCGTAAAAACCAGTAAATGCCGTCGGTAAACCCTTAATCGAAATTATCAAATGGAAATGATGCACCAGTAACGTGAATACAAAGCTTTCCAGCGAAGTCTCGTTTAGAAGGCTGCAAAAGGTGCTGATACCGCACTCTCAGTGTTTCCCCAGTGATGCAGCTGTGACACTAGTGAATGTGCGGAGCTCTCTTTCTCTGCTGGATGAATAAGATTAGGCTCCGCCCTTGCCGATGCTAAACACAGCTATGCTGAAAACCGGCTCCAACTCTGATCGGAATCTCCAAGGACACATTACAGCCCATGCATTGCAGCGCATTTATAGTACACACAGTTAACTCCGTAGTGTCTAATCCGTTCAATAGTGCGCCCTATGAAATCGATGCCCACAGATTAGTTTTTCATAAATGCTGACTCGTTATTTTGTTGGAACTAAGGATTGAGA
This sequence comes from Ginglymostoma cirratum, assembly GCA_024137785.1. Lineage (NCBI taxonomy): Eukaryota > Metazoa > Chordata > Chondrichthyes > Orectolobiformes > Ginglymostomatidae > Ginglymostoma > Ginglymostoma cirratum. The sequence continues at coordinate 11,640,352 of JAHRHZ010000082.1, read as the reverse complement.
GGAAAATAATCAATTGCCATAATACGTAAACTCAAACTATGTTGCAAGATATTATTTTTCAGAAGAATGCATATTTACAACTTTTTGTGATTAAAAAAAATTGCCATCTCCAGGAAATACATTGCATAAGGTATATTCGTGACAAAACCTATTGCATTATGTTCCCAAAGGACATTGTGCAAGCCGCATCCACCATGAAGCAGCATTCAGCCAGTTCCTTACCAGAAACGAAACTGCTAAGGAGTAGCTGAGATATATGGATACAACTTACAAAATAGGAATTTATTTGGGTCTTTGTCATAATTATATTTAGCGCCTTCATACCACCAATCCCATCTTTATTTGAAGACCCCAACTTCCCTCCAAAAACAGGACTTCTGAGTTGAAATTCTTTACGGAGATGATATGCCAACTGCAGTTGTGTTTACAATTCTCACGCTGTTGCATTTTCACTGTAAACAACCTCCCAACACTATGATCTGGTTAGTACCAGTATCTTTCTTGTAGTTATTTGGAAGACAGAGTGTAATACTGTACTCTTGGACTCACTTTGAGCAAAACCATACATGTAAGTCTAATAGGAAGAATAAGCAGGACCTGGTAACTCAACACAGTGGGACTAGCAGTTTGAAGTGTTAATTACTTTAATGCAAGGAGTATGACAGGTAAGGCAGATGAACTTCGAGCCTCGGTTTATATGTGGAACTACAAAGCTGTAGCCATCACCACAAACTTGGTTCAGAAAAGGGCAAGACTGGCAGCTCAGCTTTCCAGGGTTTACATGTTTCAGGCATGACAGAGAGGGATGTAAAAGGGATCACGGACTTGCATTACTGATTAAGGAGATCTTGGCGGGCTCATCCAGCAAAGCCATATGGGTAGAATAATCAGGAATAAAAAAGGTGTAATCACTATGATGGTGTGACAGCATAGGTCTCCCAATTGTTAGTGGGAGATAGAGGAACAGATAAGTAAGCATGTCATGAAAAGATGTAAGAACCACAGGGTTATCCTAGTGGGTGAATTTAACTTCACCAATATTGACTGGGACTTCCTTAGTACCAGGGGTTTCAACGGGACAGAATTTGTTAGGCGCATCCAGGAAGCCTTCTTGAAACAATATGGGGCTGTTCTAGACCTTGTACTGGGTAATAACCCTGGCCAGGTGATTGAAGTTCCAGTGGGGGAGCATTTTAGGAATAGTGATCATAATCCTGTAAGTTTAAAGATAGTTATAGTAAGGATAAGAGATAACAAGGCGTGGGGCTGGATGAACACAGCAGGCCAAGCAGCATCATAGGAGCAGGAAAACTTGACGTTTCGGTTCATCCAGCACCACGCCTTGTTATCTCGGATTCTCCAGCATCTGCAGTACCTTTTATCTCCTACAGTAAGGACAAGGCTGGTCCTTGGGTGAAAGTGCTAAATTAGGAGAAAGCTAATTACAACAGTATTAAGCAGGAACTGGAGAAATTAGATTGGGGGTGGCTCTTTGACAGTAAATCCATATCTGATATATGGGGACTCTTTTAAAGGCCAGTTCATCAGAGTTCAGGACCAATATGTTCCTGTGAGGATGAAAGATAAGGATGGTAAGATTCAAGAACCCTGATGACAGAAGATATTGAAAGGTTAGTCAATAAGAAAAAAGGAAGTATATGTATGGTTTAGGAAACTGAAATCAGATAAGACCTGTGACGAATATAAAGCAAACAGGAAAGAATTTAAACAAGGCATTATGAAGGCTGAAAGGGGCCATGAAATTTCCGTGGCAAGTAGGATTATGGAGAAACTCAAGGTATATTAATACTTATGTTAGGGCCACAAAGATAGCTAGGGAATGGGTAGGTCTGCTCAAGGACACATCGATATTAGGAAAGAGTTAGTGTTGGGTGTCTTGAAAAACATTAGGGTAGATAAGTCCCTACGGCCTGATGGGTTTTATCCAAGAATAGTAAGGGAGGAGATTGCTGGGGCCTTGACAAAGATCTTTATATCTTCTTTAGCCACAGGCGAGTCCCAGAAGACTGGAGAATAGCCAATATTGTTCCTTTGTTTAAGGAGGGCTACAGGAATAATCCAGGACATTATCAGTGATAGGGAAATTATTGGAGAAGATTCTTAAAGACAGGATTTACTTGCATTTGAAACACAATAGATTTATTATTGATAGCATGGCTGGGGAGGTCTTGTCTCACAAATTGATTTAAATTTTTTGAAGAAATTATGATGATGATTGAGGGTAGGGCAGTGAATGCAGTCTACATGGGCTTTGGTAAAGCATTTGACAAAGTCCCTCATGGTAGGCTGGTCCAGAAGATTAAGTCACATGGGATCCACGGTGAGTTGGTAAGCTGGATACAAAAGTGGCTTGGTCATAGAAGACAGAGAGTAGTTGTGGAGGGGTGTTTTTCTGACTGAAGGTCTGCAACAAGTGGTGTTCTGCAAAGGTCAGTGCTAGGATTTCTGTTGTTTGTAGTATATTTGTAAATGATTTGGATGAAAATGTAGGTGTTCTGATCACAACACAAAAATGGGTTTAGTTGTGCATTGTGAAGAAGGTTGTCAAAGGACACAGCAGGATATAGACCAGTTGGAAAATTGACCAGAGAAATGGCAAATGGAGATTAATCCAGACAAGTAATAGGTGATGCATTTTTAGAGGTCAAATGCAAGAGGAAAGGAAACAGTAATTGACAGGAACCTTAGGAGCATAGATATACAGGGGAATCTTGGGGACCGAGACCAAAGCTCCCTGAAAGTGGCACCGCAAGTGGATAAAGTGGTAAAGAAGGTGTATGACATGCCTGCCTTCGTCAGTTAGGACATTAAGTATAAAAGTTGGCAAGTCATGTTGCAGCTGTACAAAACTTTAGTAAGGCCACATCTGGATTATTGAATATAGTTTGGTTCGCCACAGTATAGGAAGGGTGTGGAGGCTTTGGAGAGGGTGTAAAAGAGGTTTACCAGGATGTTTCTTGGATTGGAATGTACTATTTATATTTAACTTGTATTGTTTTCACTAAAGCATCGGAGGCTGAGGGGCAACCAGATAGAATTATAAAAAATTTCAGAGGCATGGATCGGATGGATAGTCTGAAACTTTTTTCCAGGGTGAAAATGTTAAATACTTCGAGGCATAGGTTTAAGGTGAGAAGGGGAAATTTAAAGGAGATGTGCAAATTAAGTTTTTTAAACAGAGGGTGGTAGGTGCATAGTATGTGCTGCCAGAGATGGTGGTACATGCAGTTACGATAGCAACATTTAACAGGAGTTTAGACAAACACATGAACAGGCAGGGAATAGAGGGGTACAGACCATGTGCAAATAGACGGGATTAGTTTAGAATATTACCATGGTCAGTATAGACCTGGTGAGCCAAAGGGCCTGTTCCTTTGCTGTACTGTTCTTTGATTTGCTAATTGGGTGTAGTGTACTCAACCAGCACAGAACTCCATCATTAATATTCTGCCATTGCTATTTTGACTGGTACCTTCAAATGGGCAGTCAAGACTCCACCAGAAGCAGGAGTCGGATATATCATTCAGAAGGGGAGCCAACGACATGTATTGAAACTCAACACAGTACAATATTGGGACTAGTGGAGGTGTCTCCACAAACACGATGGATAGTATTATTTTCGCAATTCCAAACTGACCCAATCAAAGTCTAATCCACCATGGTCCTCCCCTGACTTCACTTAACCTGGACTGACACAAATCTGCAGAGGAGCCAACAGAGTTCATGGCTTCACTATTTACAAATGCTCTTTAATTACCTGGATTTGTCTGTTTAAAGCAACGGCCATACAAATAACAGGTTAAAAAGAACAGCTAAACATCACAAGCAAGCACTGCCACAGGTCGTTCACTGGTATATTTTAAATGTTGAACACTGATTAGACTATTGATGGAATTGGCTTGAGCAGAAGGAAGTGCTGACAGGTCAAAGGAACTAAATTAAAATGCGCAGTTGAAGCTGAAGTGGTGAATATATCTATGTTGATGTTAATTAAATTCTTTGATTGTCAGGGCCAGAAATGTCTTCGACCAAATAGTCTCCCTTCTATGCTGAAATTTCTGAGTCTATTTCAGTTCCATTTACCTTCTGATGTCAGTGCCAGTCATTATTAGAACAAAAGATTTTAAAGATAATAATGTATTTTATTGGTGACATTTGCCCCAAGAAAAACCACTGTGACTAAACAATAAATTCTAATGCGCATTCTTTAGTTACACAAACAGAAGTATAAAAATACATTGGGCAGTTCACTTTGTGAATAAAATTGGGAGAACAATAAGAAAGGCCTCAGAGCGCAAAACTGCTCAGGGTCTTAGCAATAAACACACAGCTCACAGTACAGTGCTGCTTCTAGTGATCTGGGCATCTGGAAGGTTTCAAGGATTATATTAATGTCAGGCTGAACACTGTTAGAATTGATCAGAGCAGGTAAAACTATCAACAATGGACACAAGCAAATGAATTATTGCTGTATTCCATTTCTGGCAGCACATAACATGCAAGGTCAAGTCCTGATCCTCCCCTGTGCATGCATATTATCATAGAAATGAAATATCCTTATGGAATAGCTACATCTCTGAGTCAACTAAGCATGATAATCCATACATTTGATTATTCCTGAAAATGTGCAGATGCTGCAGACCCCTGTTCAAGTCGGTACAAAGACATGAAATTTGTGTGAGCACCTCATCATAATGATTCAAAAGTTCAACCAGCCTTACTAATGCTGCCAATTAGTTTGTACTGGGGATTAAATCCAGCATTACTGACAGACATTACTTTAAGGCATCCAGTGTTGATCAAAGGGAACTCCATGATGGCTGCTGACGATGAGGGAAATGGAAACCTGGCTGCAAGACTTCCAAAGAAGGCACCAGGCTTTTAAATGCCATGTTGAAAGCTCTCTACCAGTCAGGGACAGTTTCCTCCAGGCGACAAAAAGTCTTCAGTGTGTTATATCTACGGTTATCAAACAAGTTATCAAGCTCCTTCAAGGGCACCTTGTAAACCCACAACCACTACAACCTTGGAGATGAAGGTCAGCAGATGCATGGAAACTCCACTCCATTCAAGAACTCCTCTAAGCCACCCATTATCCTGATTTGGAAGTGTATTGTTGCTCCCTCACCATCGCTGGGTCAAAATCCTAGAATTCCCTCCTTCATGGTATTCAACATTGTCCATAGCTGTTCAAGGACCATACCACCACACCAAGTATGCTTTAGAAAGTAAATTAAAGACAGTGTCATGTATTAAATGTGTACAGGAGCTAGAGTATAATGTTGGTGCTTCCTACAGAGTATCAAGACTATTCTGTCCAAACTGGTGTGGGATCAGCTCCCTGACCACAACAGGGGTGCCTGTAATGATGGAGACTCCTCTAACTCCATGAATCTCAAATGGCACTGTTCACATAAGTGCCTGAAGTGTCACCTCACTCCTTCAGTCTGTTCTCATACATGCCCTGAGCAATGATGTCATGCAGTCTGTTTGAAATGGTATCAGCTCCATGAGAAAACCACAGGGCAACAGCATGTTTGTTCCTAAGCTAGTTACTCCACTAGTGCCCTTGTAACTAAACTAATGAGACCAGGCTGCAGTCAGGAAATCAAAGCTGCTCAAAGTCACTCAGGTCAACCATCTGAGGTTTTCTCAATGCAGACAAAGTAGTCTTTCATTTCCAAAACCATAGCTACTGGAGATAAACCTTTAGGAAAATGATTAATTAAAACAAGTCATGAAGTTGGTAGTAAAGACTTGCATCAAGTTGAATTCTTAATTATTTCGGTTAACTAATAAGAGCTCCATGGTGCTAGGGGTAGTATATTAGCACGGATAGTGAATTGACTAACTAATAGAAAATATAGAATAGAGATAAAGGAGACATTTTCAGGATGGCAATCTGTAACTAATGGACTATCACAGGAATCAGTGCTGGGGCCACAGTTATTTACAATACATATGAATGACTTGCATGACCAAAATGAGTGTACTGTAGCCAAGTTTGAGGATGATACCAAAAATAGGTGGGAAGGCAAATGTTGAGGATGACGCAAAGAGTCTTGAGAGAGACGTGAACAGCTTAGATGAATGGCCAAAAACTTGGCAGATGGCATGTTATATAGGAAACTGTGAGATTATGCACTTTGGCAGGAAGAATAGAGGAGCTGACAATTGTTTCAACAGGGAAAGACTGCAGAAAGCTGCAGCACAGAGGTACACAAAAAGTACTGGTATCCAAGTTCAGCAGGTAATAAGGAAAGCAAATGGAATATTGCTGGCCTTTAATTCAAAGAAATGGAATATAAAAATAGGGAACTCTTACTCAAACCATACTAGTCAGACCACATCGAGAATACTGTCAACAGTTTTGGTCCATTTAGTTAAGGAAAGAGACACCACAATTACAGGCAGTTCAGAGAAGGTTCACCAGACTGATTCTAGGGATGGAGGGAGTTTCTAATGAGGAGATATGGAATAGATTAGTCTTTCGAAGAATGAGTGAAGATCATTTTGAAACAGATTATTAGGGGTTTTTCAGGGCAGATGAAAGGTTATTTCCCGTTGTATGAGTGTTTAGGACTAGAGAGCACAATCTCATTGTAAGGGGTTGCTCATTTAAGACAGAGATGAGGAGGATATTCTTCTCTCAGGCAGCAGTGGGTCTATGGAATTCTTCACTGCTGTGAACAGTTGAGGCTGGGCTGACAAGTATACTTGAAGTTGTGATGTACAGATGTCTAATCAGCAAGGGATCCAAGGGTTATAGGGATGAGGCAGGAAAATAGAGTTACGTATCATCAGATTAGCCATGATCTCACTGAATTGTGGAGTAGATTTGATTTGCTAAATGGCCTACTTTTGCTCCTTCATCATTTGGCCTTATGGTCTATCTGAAAACAAACGTTCTAGTAATTTTGAGTTCTGAATTTGGTGTTGTCATTAGTGTTTGTAGTTAATTAAGACTAAAGTGAAGAAATGCAAGCTGGCATTGATAATAAGCATCGTGGTGTAAATGATTGAGGTTTGTTAGAGTATGGAATGGTTCAAGTGAAGTGCTGTTGGTAGAGCTGCTATTACCAGAGTTCAGGCAGCAAATGCCCTGAGATTCTAAACTGTTTTGCCTTTCCTCCTTTTTTGTGCTGCTTTTTATTTTCCTGCAATGACTCCTCCATTTCTCATTGCCTGGGCCATAGTGATACCAGGTCTCTAACATTAACAGCTATGCAACGTACAGCAAACAACCTCAAATCCGGATACATGGTGTACTGTGGAGCTGTTTCTATCTGTTCCCTCATAAAGGAATGAGTGCTCAAAACAGTTCACTCAATGACATTTCTGGTGGTGACAAAACTCACATTGCAAGCTAACTCTGTCACCAACTAACCATTCCATAAACTGATGGGCTGTTTGGAA
>JAHRHZ010000082.1:11599115-11632515 GCA_024137785.1 Ginglymostoma cirratum | reverse complement strand
CCCCCATTTCTGATGAAGGGTTTAGGCCCGAAACGTCAAGTTTTCCTGCTCCTATGATGCTGCTTGACCAATTTTTACAGCAAACTGATTTCCTAATAGATAGGCCAGTCATAAGTGGACAACCAGTAGGAGGCTTATCAACACTCAGGCTCTGCATTACTTACCCTTGGGGATTTTCAAAGCATCATCTGCTTCTAACATGTGCTCAAACTCTTCTCTTGGATTTAATATAATTGGGGATGCAGGGGTTGGTTGGTGAGGGCAAGAGATTAATGTGCACTAACTTTCTGATAAACACAAACCGTGCCAAGGTGGATTTCTCTGTGACTTGGATACTTAAAAGAAAGTGAGAGGTTTCTGCATGTATCAAAAGTAACAAATGATTCAAGCATATTTTAATCCATGGAGTTAATAATGTAAAGATTCTTGAATATGTAACTGTAGGAGAAAGATTTTTTTTAAATTCTGTAGACGCAAATAAATAAATAATTAAATTCCTTCCCCCCCTTAAAACAATGTTGAATTATTTCTAATCATAAAGAAATCATACTAAAATAATGTTTTTGCAAAAAGGAATTTCAACTTGCTTTGCTTTTCAACTATCACATTATATTCTGTATCTGTGCAAATAAAAAGGGAAACTCAGCCTCTAGAGGACACCCAAGAGTCAGCTGAAATTGAAAATGTAACTTCAGTCGCCTGGTCAACAGACCAATGTCACATCGAGCACTGTGCAATGGCACTCAACCTGCTGTGTCAAACAAAATTTAACAAGGCCACCTTAATCTGTGCTCAATTTGCACTCTTTAACAAAACAGATAAACCTACGTCAACCAAAAGAATACAATCCCACTACATGCAGACATTTTAAAATTGATCCTATATTATAATTTGACTAATTGGCAAGTTGGTATTTTGTTTAATAGGATGCACCTGCTATAAGCACTTGCTTGTAATACACAAAAATCATTTCCAGGAAAATATAAGAATGAACTAAAATGAAAGGACACTTGGACTACAAAGCCCACCCCTTTCAAGATCATACAATGTATCCCATTACACTCATTAAATTTTCTAATGGTGAGGTCTACATAGTATCCTTGCTTTCAAAAGAATATCAAATAAACCCTGTTCATCCTTACATCACACATGCTTAACTCTGAACGACAGCTGTCCATCATGCCTTTTGCCAAGGTTCATCATCTGAGTTCATATTTATCTGTATAGTCTTTAATTCAAGCTGTTATTTTATATGTAGGCGACAACTTTTGATGGGAGTTATGTTGGTAAGTAAATGCCAAAGAGATATTATTCACATTGATCAAGTTACAAGTATCATATTTGCTGCATAGATAATGATCAGTGCTAATACTAAAAACTCAAAACTTTTGCTGGTACTTTTCATTTGAGGCTGCTGGCATAAATCATGCTTCAATATTTTTAGCTGGATAAGTTTGCCTGCTGTCAAGAAAATCTTTAAACTTAATTTTTACATTTTTAAACTTTCGATTTTATTACAGCAAATGCATATGGTCTCATCATCTACCCATCAAACAATAACTTGTTAACGCGAAGAGGTTTAGGACTTTGGCAGCTGAAAACACAGCCACCAATAGTAGAAGCCGCATTTGAAATCAAAAGTCCTCAAAAAGCTAGAATTAGCAAAGTGCAGAAATCTTTGCAGTTGTATGGCTGAAGAAGATCACAGAAACTGGGAGAGGCAGGAACATAGGGAACTGAAGGCACAGATAATAACTTCAAAATCAGTGAACACAGCATGACAGATGATCTGGACTCGACACAGATTACGGCAGAGTTAACACAGTTTTGAATGACCTCAGAGGGTTGAATTCAGGACATCAACCAAAAGTGCTTTGGAATAGTCAAGTCTAGAGGTACCGATGGTATGGATGAAAAATTCAGCAACAAATGAGCTCAGGCAGGGGCCGAATGGTTGATGTTTGACAAATGGAAATAGGAACGTGTTATCTTTGTGATGGCATAGATGTGTAGTTGGAAGCTTATCTGAAGATTAAAACAGTCTGTTTTAGCCTCAAAGTAAATGGCTGGAGTTGGTAATTAGAGAATGGAGTCTGTAGCAGGAACCGAGAGCACTGGCTTCAGTTTTTCAAATGTTTAGCCGGAGGAAATTTCTAGCGCATCCAAAATTGGATGTCAGTTAAGACATCTAACAATCTACCAATCTTACAAACTAGTAAGACATTATATTTTACTTTATTAGTCTCAATTTGAAATGTTGATCTCCACTGAACACTTCACTTGGATGCTTTGTTAACCTTTAGGTTAATATGAAAATTTCTATTTGAAGAGATCCACTCTCATGTTCCCTTCTTTCAGTGCTTCATTTACTGACAATGTTCAGCCACTTACAGGAACAGATTACATAATATACCTGTATAGGCAAGAAATATCAAAAGCCAGCACTGACAGCAATTCAATGGGGAAACAGGAATCAGGGCAAAATCTCTCATGTACTTTCAACAGCTTCATGACCTTATAAGTCCACTCTATATGGGTGAAGGACACATTTAGTGCATCCAATTCCAAGCTGTTTAAAATGAAGCTATGGCTCTATCTCACCGAGAACACTTCAGATAGCCTGTTGGAAAATTGTTGGGAAAAAGCTACTTGAATGTGAAGCAAATTTTTTGGTCCTCAGGATTATTAGTGCAGGGACTAGAAATATTACTTTATACCACGCATTCAGGAAACAAAGTGGATTTACATTATTCAAAATGTGGCTTGTGAGGCAATTTCGATTACAAGCATGCAATGGATAATGAACAGGAATTGTTAAATATAAGAAACAATCTGTTTTCAAACAGAATTTGATTGCTTTGTTTCTGAGGTAAGTATTGTTCTATTTGTAATAAGACAACACAACTATTTCAAAAGATGTGCTATGCATTTTCTAAAGCAGATAGTGTCACAGCATTTGCACTCTAAATATTAGCAATTCACATAAATTCTGGACTATCTAATGTCGAATGCTTTTATCCTCAGATCATTTTGTCTGCTACTTTTTACTCTTGCAGTCTCAGTATCACTCCCTGTTACTCACAAATCTAGATGAACATTTTAACTGTAATTTGAATTCCAACCAAAGTTAGCTCATGTAAGTATTACTTGGCAGGTTTATCAGAGTTGGTTGTTGAAACATTTGACAAAAGAAACAAGCACTAACATTTTTTTCTTCATATTATATAGAAGCATAATACTGCATAAGAATCTTTGGCTCAAATTTTTGCTCTGGAATCAGGACATGTACCCTATGGGGTGGACAGACCACCTACCTTCGAATCAAAGGTGATATGGGGGAGCTGACTGCTGAGACAGGCTGTGTCTCATCATTCTCATAACCAACGTGCCAACTCATGCTACTTCATGCCAACCAGCCATCACTATTTTACCTTACACCATCAATGCCCATTAACCCAGTATCCACCACGGGCAGACGACAGCAGCCATGTTGAGAATGAGATGAAATGAAATCAAGCTCTAAATATCTGTAATAGCCTTCACCATATTAGAAAATATTAGAGTTTGCTAAGTTCAGGTTTGCCTCACAGTTGGTTCCCACCTGAGTCTGTTCCCCGATCAGTGAAATTGGACTGTTGGAAATCATAGAATCATCATAGAATCCCTACAGTGTGGAAACAGGCCCTTCGGCCCAACAAGTCGACACCGAACCACAGAACATCCCACTCAGACCCATCATCCTATAACCCACCTAATTTACACATCCCTGTAGGCAATTTAGCATGGCCAATTCACCTAACCTGCACAACTTTGGATAGTGGGAGGAAACCGGAGCACCCGGAGGAAACCCACGCAGACACAGGAGAATGTGCAAACTCCACACAGACAGTCACCAGAGGGTGGAATTGAACCCGGGTCCCTGGCGCTGTGAGGCAGCAGTGCTAACCACTCAGTCACCGTGCTGCCCATTCTGCAGCGTTAACCTGTATCCTTAGACTGTGACCTCAGGCTCTGGGCTTCTCCTGCCATCAGGAACAGCTTTCCTGCATTTTCCCTGTCTAGTCCTGTTAGAATTTTAAATGAGATCCCCCTCATTCCTCTGAATTCCAGTGAATATAATCCTAATTGATTCAACCTCTCCTCATTTGTCAGTCCCACCATCCCAGCAATCAGCCTGGTAAATCTTTGCTCTCTTCCCTCTCTAGTTTATTGCAGTTAGGTGAATGCTATAGCTCAAGTGTTATCAACCAAAATATCATGCAAGCCCAATTGTTGACTGGGGGCAGGACTACCATCCTTAAAGGTCCACAAAATCTCCACAACTTAATTTTTAGATAAGGGCAGTCATTTTAAGCCCTAACCACAAAAACACATGAATTAATAGTCTTAACGTAAGCTCCACATTCTCGCCACTCTGTGTAAAGAAACTTCATCTTAAATTCTCTGTCTGATCTGTTAATGTTTAATTACAACCTCGTGTTCTGGAATCACTTGAAGAGAACAGTTTCTCCAACTCCATTCCATCAAATTCCTTCATCATTTCAAGGACATCTAAATCTTTTGAGTCCTCCCCTTTCTACAAAGCATGCTGAATTTTGATTGATAGTTCCATGTTTTCAATTTTAGTAACTCTTATAAAATTTCTTTTTAAAACACTTTTCCAGTGTTTTTTTTTGTACTGAGCAGACTGGAACTGCACACAGTACATGTATTCTAACCAAGGTTTTGCATTAATTTAACATTAACTCCTAGTTTTGCATTCTTTTCCAGTAGGAATGGCTGGCAGCATTTTATTTGATTCACTCATAGAACATTTACAGGCTCCATGGCGTTGTCAATTTGTATTACTACTACTGGCAATTTATGTATCATAAGTTTCAGACTGTTTTGATCTTTTATCCTATTTAATCTCCTGTCTTCCATGGAATAACTGAGCTCCTGAAAACCAATTCAGATATTAGCATATAGAATTTCATTGATCTGCTAATTCCTCAAGCCTATTCATGAATTCTTTATTCTGGCACCTTTGGATTATACCAAACATTACATTAGGTCATTTAGTTAAGAAATTTCCTACATTACAATAGTAGCCACATCAAATAAAAGTACTTTATTTGTTGTAAAATGCTTTGCATCATCCTGAGGTCACGAAAGGTGGAAACTTCCCATTCCCAGAATAACGTGGTCATTGGCAAATCAGTTGGAAAAGTAGGCTGTGATTGGCAGATTCTCGAAATTGAAGAAAAAAGCCATATGTGGATTTCACAAGCTTCAAAATCTCCCCTCCCCCAACCGCATCCCAAAACCAGCCCAGCTCATCTCCACCTCCCTAACCTGTTTTCCCTCTCACCCCAAGCCACACCCCCATCTCCTATCTACTAACATCATCCCGCCCCCTTGACCTGTCCGTCCTCCCTGGACTGACCTATCTCCTCCCTACCCCGCTACCTACACTCACCTTTACTGGCTCCATCCCCGCCTCTTCGACTTGTCTGCCTCCTCTCCACCTATCCTCTCCTCTATCCATCCTCTATCCGCCTCCCCCTCTCTCCCTATTTATTTCAGAACCCTGTTCCCCTCCCCCATTTCTGATGAAGGGTTTAGGCCCGAAACGTCAAGTTTTCCTGCTCCTATGATGCTGCCTGACCTGCTGTGTTCATCCAGCCCCATGCTTGTTGTCTCATATTCTCAAACCACCTGGCAATTCCAGATTTCCCATGCGTCCCTCTGGGCCTCCATCATGGACATCAGTACCCAACATCCCAGGGCATTTCTATAGGCAGCAAAGTGCACCCCATCCCTGTTCATGGAGTTTAGCATCAGGCATGTACTAGCCTCACCACACCATCATGGCACACCCTAAACCCACTTTACAATACCGTTCTGCATTTCAATGCTACACTTTGGAATGCACCACTATCTGTCATGTAAATGACTGTGCCAGCAGACTGTGTGCAGGGTTAGGCACCCAAATCATGGTGCACCTCAGTGTTCATTGTTTGTTCCCTTAGCACTCATTCACTTTGTCCTATTTGGATGCCTACTGTATCTCTGTCTTACCTTGTCTTTTTGTGCATTTCCCCCTCAGCCAGACTTTAAAGGCTCATGGTATTTCCATTTTGCCTTACCTTTTAGTGCAGACACAAAGCCACACAGCTTGTCAGCAGTCATCAGTCAAGAGGTGCGCATGTTACTGTACGTCATCCTGCTACATTAGTCTCACACCTACACCTTGTGTTAGCAGTGTATGCAGCAAACACACTGCAATGTGCTCTAACCAAATGGCCATGACTCAAAGTCTAAGGGGAGGACTCGTCAGTCAGGTCAAGGGAGACACTCTTCAGTCAAAGGGTCCCACAGCACAGTAAATTAAGGGCAGTGTCCGATATCAGCTCGGGACTTGGGGTGTGGAAGGGGTCCATATCATTACAGTCCAGGGAGTCAGTTCTTCAGAAGATAGCAAGAATGGCAGATTCCGGAGTCAGAGTCAATACAGTGCGGAGCTGGAGGAGCACAGCAAGTCAAGCAGAGGAGCAGGATAGTCGACATTTCGGGTTTACACACTTCATCAGATGTAAACTCGAAGCGCTGACTTTCCTGCTCCTCTGATGCTGCCTGACCTGCTGTGCTCCTCCAGCTCCATACTGTATTCAGTCAGTCCTTCAGGATCAGTCAAGGTGGATTATGAGGGGCCATTGCTTTGGTACGCAAGTCAGGGATGTCAGTTGTGGGGAAAGGAGGCAGCATGCTGAGATGCAAACGGGACAACTGTAAAGGCAAGGGAAAACCTAAAATACAAGGGTGAGAGTCAATTGTGCATTGGAGGATATACATACGTGGGAGTAGGAGGGATCATTGACACCCAACCTCCCTGGCCTCAAATGGATGGACAATTCAGCATGATGGTTGGTATGACTAAATTATAGGGCTTAGCCTGTGACTCACTTTGCCAAGTACAATCTGTACTGCCTTCCATACCCGTGCGAATCATAAATACACTGGAAATGGAAAAGGGATCTGATCACACCCAGAGGGGGTGGAGTAAAATTTTCCTGAGTCAGTACTGCAGGGTCAACTTGTGAGCAGTGCGAGGCCCTGCAAGGGGCTATTACATCAGGCATTTAAGAAGTACAACTCAATACATTTGTATTTGTGAAATGCATGCAGTGTCCAGCTGTGTGCGATACAAATCCTGCCACAAGCAATCTTGACCATGTCACTGAAGACAGAAGATAATCACCTCCATGCAGCAATGTGCAACCTATGCAAATTCTGACTGCTCATGTTACAAGGACTAGTTCTGTTTTTTTTAATATTCCCCACACAAATTCATTAGCAGTATGACCAAAAGATCCAGCCACAGCAGAGTTATCGTCACTGTTGCTGTGATGCTGCGAAGGCATAGAGAAATGTAGGAGGACCAGGTGCTAAAGCAAGCCCAGGACCAGCAGAAAACTCCAGCTGTGGAACAGCCTCCATGAAAAATTTTCGCAGCTGAAGGTTCCCTTGGGATGTAGACGTGGTAGAAGAGACTCAGTGTCTATCATCCTTCATGCCATTTCCTGTAGGCACAGTGTCACTTCAGACCGAGAATGTTCCAGCACAAAGTCACAGAACTATGCTAACTTCTGGAGTAGAACCTGTGACCTGAAGGAACAGGTAGCCATCCTATTGCAGTGGCTGGGAGCCTGAGAGAGATCATACAATCCTCAAGCCACAAACATATCAAGATTGTCACTAATACTTTCTGAGCCAGACCACACCACTTCATCTCAGTTCCCTTTGGTCAAATCAGTGCTGCAGCACCAGTAGCAGGCTTCGCAAACATAACTGGCTTCCCTCAAGTGCAAGGTGCTATAGACTTTACACAAATCACAGGTAGAGTACCACAACAAAATGCAGTTGAGCTCACAAACAGAAAAACATTCCATTTGATCAATGTACAAGACATCTGAGATCAGTGATACCATATCTTGGAAGTCTGAGCCATGACATCTAGATCCTTGGGAACTCTCATGTTCCTGTTGCATTTCAAGGGCCAGATGACTTACAAAGATGGCTTCTAGGGTACAAGGCTACATTCTGCAACCGTGGTTGATGACTCCAGTACGTGACCCCTGACTGAGACTGAACATAGATGCAATGCCACCCATTCTTTGGCCAGGGCCATTGTATATCTTTCTCTTCCCTTTCCCACTACGTGTGCAGTGCAGGGCAACTCCTGGCTAGCAGCTTTAGACCAGGTACATGGTTGGGCTTTAAAAATGGTGCCTGCACCTGGAATTCCTGGATGTCCCAGCACTGTTGAGTATTTTCCCCTTTCGTGAGAGGGAAGGTAAGTTGAGGCTGCAAATCGTGGCATGCGCATAGGTTTAGAGATGAGATGTAGAGAGTACTGAGAAAAGAAGTCCCTAATGCTCACAGAGAGAAATTCAACAAATCTTGCCAAAACTAAGACTTAGCCAATTTCTGGTACAACTCAGCTCACTGTCTTCGTATTACATAACTCCTTCGAATTTAATATCTACAAATTTTGTGACCAATTTCTAAGGCCGAGTAATTTATTTGGTGAACAAAATGCTCTCACCACCGTGGGATACCACTTTCTAAGACTTTATATATATATTATATATGTAAACATACAAACACATAATATACATTATTGAGGGATTGCTGCACTTTTGAAAGCAAGTAACCTGGCTCTCATTGCAAGTGTTGTTTACACAGTTGCTTAAACCATAGGCAGTAGAAGATGGTTTGCAGATGAATTGGAGCCAAAGGCCGTGTACAAATGGGGATTCAGCGGGCAACAAGTAGCTGAATGATGACTGGTCATTAGTCCACAGACCAATGACAAAGGCCTTCTGCCTGCCGACCACTACTGGTTCCCAGGTAGCTCAACAGCTTGGAGTCTTCTCTGTTCTTTACAGTAAAAGCACATTAAGACTGGAGGAAAAAAAGTGTCCTTTTTTCCCTTCAGCAGTTACTGTAAATGTGACTATTAAGTAACATGTCAGAGACCTTTGTAACTGTGAATTAGTTACCCTGTGCCTCCTACAAACAAGTGAAAGCATCTGGTGAAAGAAGATTGACAAGCAGTGCTCTGATCAGTACAAGAATCAACAGAGCAAATCTTTTCTTCAGAGCTCAAAAAACTGCTTTCTCAATCATTCCTTTTGTCCACGTCACCACGTATTTACTTGCCCGTGTGTCTGTGCATGTGCCTGTGTGGGTAACATAGAAGATAGGAGCAGGAGGCAGCCATTCGGCCCTTCGAGCTGCTCCGCCATTCTTCACGATCATGGCTGATTGTCCAACTCAATAGCTAATCTGCTTTCTCCCTATAACCTTTGATCCCATTCGCCCCAAGTGCTATACCTAGCTGCCTCTTGAATACATTTAATGTTTTGGCATCAACCAATTCCTGTGGTAGCGCATCACTTTTTGGGTGAAGAAATGTCTCCTAATCTCCGTCCTAAATGGTCTACCCCAAATCCTCAGACTGTGACCCCTGGTTCTGGAAACACCCACCATCAGGAGCATCCTCCCTACATCTACCCTGTCTAGTCCTGTTAGAATTTTATAAGTCTGTCTGACATAATCCCCCCACCCCCTCATTCGTCTGAACTTCAGCGAAAACAATCCTAACCTAATCAATCTCTCCTCATATGTCAGTCCCACCATCCCTGGAATCAGCCCGGTAAGCCTTCGCCGCACTCCCTAAAGAGTAAGAGCATCCTTTCTCAGGAAAGGAGACCAAAACTGCACACAATATTCCAAGTGTGGTCTCACCAAGGTCCTGTATATCTGCAACAACACATCCCTGCTCCTGTACTTGAAACCTTTTGTAATGAAGGCCAACGTACCATTTTCCTCCTTTACCGCCTGCTGCACCTGCATGCTTACCTTCAGCAACTGGTGCACAAGGACACCCAGGTCCCACTGCACATACCCCTCTCCCAATTTACAGCCATTCAGTCTTCTTGTTTTTGCTTCCAAAGTGAATAACCTCACATTTATCCAAATTATACTGCTCTGCTACTGACTTGGCCACTCACCCACCTGTCCAGATCATGCTAAAGGAGCTCTGCATCCTTGTCACAGTTCACCCTCCCTCCCAAATTGGTATCATCTGCAAACTTTTAGATGTTACATTTTGTTCCCTCATCCAAATCATAGCTGGGGTCCCAGCACCGATCCCTATGGCACCCCACTAGTTACTGCCTACCAATTTGAAAAGGATCCATTAAGTCCTACTCTTTGTTTCCTCTCTGCCAACCAGTTTTCTATCTATCTCAATACACTTCCCCAAATCCCATGCGCTTTAACCTTGCACAATAATCGCTTATGTGGGACTTTGTCAAACACTTTCTGAAAGTCCAAACATACCACATTGACTGGGTCCTCATCAACTCCACTAGTTACATCTTCATAGAATTCCAACAGATTTGTCAAGCATGATTTTCCCTTCGTAAATCCATGCTGACTCTATCTGATCCTGCCACTGCTTTCTAAATGTTCCGCTATAAAGTCCTTAATAATGGATTCGAGAATCTTCCCCATTACCGATGTTAGGCTTACTAGTCTATAATTCCCTGTTTTCTCTCTACCTCCCTTTTTGAATATTAGAATGACATTAGCTACCCTCCAATCTTCAGAGACTGTTCCAGAGTCTACAGAACCCTGGGAGATGACCACCAATGCATCCACTATTTCTAGAGCTACTTCCTTAAGTACTCTGGGACGTAGATTATCAGGCCCTGGGGATTTATCTGCCCTCAATCCCATCAATTATCCCAGCACCATTTCTCTACTAATATTAATCTCCCTCAGCTCTTCCATCTCACTAAATATTGCATTTTCCAACATTTCTGATCTGTGTCCTCGCTTTTAAAGACAGAGCCAAAGTATGTATTCAGTTGCTGAACCATTTCTTTGTCCCCTACTATACATTCACCCATTTCTGTATGTAGGGGACCTTCATTTGTCTTCACTAATCTCCTTCTCTTCATGCACCTGTAGAAACTCTTACTGTCAGTCTTTATGTTTCTTGCAAGCTTACTTTTGTACTGTATTTTCCCCTTCTTAATCAATCCCTTGGTCCTTCTTTGCTGAATTCTAAACTCCTCCCAATCTTCAGACATATTATTTTTCTTGGCCAATCTGTATGCTTCTTCCTTGATTGGATATTATCTCTAACTTCCTTTTAAGCCATTGGCCCTCTTACCCATTTTGCTTTTGTGACAGACAGGAATAAACAGTTGTTGCAGATCCCCTATGCATTCCTTCAATGTTTGACATTGCCTATCCACTGTCATCCCTTTAAGTAACTCTTTCCAATCTATCAAGGCCAACTCAAGCCTCATATCTTCATAAAGGCAAGGTGAGTGAGAGGGGAGGGAAGGTAATGCAGTTTTAACTGGTAGAGTTACATTCCAATGGTCCACAAATGTTAACCTGTAGTTAGAATCTATTCATTTTTAATAAATAATAATTCTTGTCGTGTACTGAAACCTGCTTTCTATCTACCTGGGCCGAATAGTTAAATTGGGGAATTCTGTATACTTTTCAAAATCTTTAACTTTTGTGAAAACTCCAGGAATAGTGGAATTTGATTTTCAGCACATTACGCCAATAAGTCGCAGCATATACATTTTCCAATCCAGTTTGCAGACTGACCTCTGACTCCACATGACCTGATCCAGTTTTCCTCCATTACCCACCTGAAACGCACGAGAAAACTGACATAATTCAAGAGATAATCCTTCCAAGCCATTTCTAGTGCCTCCAGGTCAGATGCAGAGCTAGACTCCTTTTAAGTCCCCCAATCCCCAAAGAATATCCACTTTGCACTAGTGTAAACTATTCAGTTCTCAAAAATACAAAGTAATTAATAAGTACGTCAACAAAGTGTTAACTAGTTGCCATTTCTACAATTGTATTGACCCAGCAAAACTGGCATAATATTAAGTCCAATGGAAAAGCAGCTCCTATTTTATCCAGAATTTGGAAATAGATATCTTATGTTCTTTTGAGAGCAGCACTTCATAATATAACATTGTAGTATTTAATGGTTTCAATTTTTTTTTAAAATAAACGTCTCAAGACTGGCAAAGCCACATTGATGCCTTTCTCTAGTTGCAAAAAAATGTTGATATTCTCAAATATGGTGAAATGGTTTGTCCCAGTGTGTTTTTCTTACATCAGTTTGAAGGTCATTAAGTGTCAATCAGGTAACATGAATAAAAGTCTTACTTGGGCAAACAAGTTATGGGTGATAGGTTCCTTTCTGTAACAGGCATCAGTGAATCTATTGAGTTTTAACACTAGTATCAGATTTTGAGGGTTTCTTTTAACTGGTACTAGCCCATAAATGACCTTTTAGTCAATTTAATTCAGACTCTTGGTCTTCTGATGTCTAAATTAAAGCAAGAACAATAAAAAAAAAGCTAATGATAGCCTTGAGGCCCTGTGAGAGACTGTGACCATACATTTCAACTGAGAAAATTAGCAATCTTTCAACAAGGAAAAAGTCCCAAACAGCTGAAAACTCAAGAGTGTTCAATTAAAGAACCGCAGTATGTGGAAACAAGTAAAAAGATGAGCCTTGTAACTTAAACTATATGCATAATTAACATTGCTTCACTTGAAAAACATTCACAAATCTCACCCTAAAGGAGAAACCCAAACTTTAAACACACAGTTGATAAGGTCTTTTGCTGGTGAAGGCCCCAAGGACATGGAGAATTTTGACTTTTTATACGATAAACAATTTCCCAATCTGTTCAAGCTGGTACTTGACTTCTACAGACATATATTCAATTTGGCACCAGTCTCTTTCCCCATCCAAGTTGACGCTTCTTTTCTGTACAATGCAATCAAAGTGATTTCAAGTAAAACTCGTCCTTTTCTCCATTATAAAGGATTTGAAGATTGTGGAAAAATTGATTTATTTCAAATTCTGTGGAAATACCCAGATTACTTCTTAGTCTTTTTTTTTAAAAAGCACATGGTAACTTTTTATGCCAAGAAGTGCCTTGTTAATCACTTGGTCTCACCCAACTGGAGTTCACCTGACAGAGTTTTATGACTTTTATTTAAATCATGATTTGCAGGTAGTTGGAGGCTTTGGCTTTCAGTTAGACTAAGCTTTCTGATGAGGAGAATGCTCAGCACATCTCTCATGTTTGTAAATCTAGTATGAAATGTGACTTTTTTTTCCTTTATTCATTCACGGGATATGAGTGTTGCTGACCAGGCAGCATTTATTGCCCAGAGGGTGCTTTAGAATCAACCACATTGCTGTTGGTCTAGAGTCACATGTAGGCCAGATCAGTTGAGGAGAGGAAACTGCCATCCTTAAGGACATTAGTGAACCAAACGGGTTTTTCCAATAATCAATAATGGGCTCATGGTCATCGTCAGATTCTTAATTCCAGATATTTTATTGAATTCAAACTTCACCATCTGCCGTGGCAAGATTCGAACCTGGGTCCCCAGAACATTATTTGGGTCTTTGGATTAACAGTCCAGCGATAATACCACTAGGCCATTGCCTCTTGAAGGTCAACTTAAAGACTTCTTGATACTGTCTTTCCTAAGCAAGGTGAAACTGCCAAGTCGCCAAAGATAAGTGCCATGTGTAGTCACCTGTTTATGTTTGCCCAGAACAATAACTTGATCATCACCTGAAGATTTTACATCTTGTCCTTTTGGTTCCTCCAAGAACTAAATATTAAACAGCCAGAAGTGTTTTATCTCCACCAAAGCAAATCTCTACAGAGAAAAATCCATTGTGTGTGTGCGTGCGCGCGAGAGAGAGTATGTGTGTGAGTATGTGAGATTATTTAGAGGGGTAAGAATATATATATTCATTGTTAAAAACTAGCGTGTTGATCAGTTTTACATTTTCACTGATTAATTTTGCTTTTAAATGAATCTGGTGTTTGTACCTTCGCAATCTGATAAAGTGAAAGCCTACATCTGGCCATTTCAGAAGTTGGGTAAAACAATAAATTTACTTGTAACCAATGGAGAAGCAGGACATGACAAAGACAGCGGACCACTCCCACCTCTATTGTGATGTGACGAACATCCCACTCTCTCAATTCATGCTGAAACTTTTATCCTCAGTACATACTGGTAGTCCCTTTCCCTATCTCCAAAAAGCATCACATCCAGCTTTTTCCTTTATACTCCCCACAATACTTCCATTCAAACTTCTGACCATCCCCTCTCCTGCAGTGCTACGCATTCTGTTCATGCCTTTACTATCTATTGGTTCCATTCCTGGAGAAGTTCCTTCAGCAAGAAGTTACAGACAAGAACTCTTATTCAGAAAAAGAAGGATGCCATGTGCAGTGTGCAGGGATCTTTAAAATTAAGATGTACGTGAGAATAGTGCCTAGTAAAGAGAGCCTGGACGGTGGTGGAAGTAATGGGGCTTAGCTAATAACGTGGGAAGAGAAGCTCGATCACTTTTTTGTCAGTTTAATCTGATTGGGTTCTCAAATCTTTAGCTATCAGATTGAAACACTGAAAAATGCTATGTGAGCCTGACACCCAATTTAAAAATATATATTGCTAGCTTTATCAAAGAGTTGGCAAACTGGGCTAAATGACCTCTTTCTGTGTTAGATCATCTGTAGTAAGTACACAAAAATAACATACATTGAGACTAGTGGAAAACAAACCAATACCAGATGCTCTCTAGTTTGAGTGCAGACATGAAATCAGCAGTGGTCGTGGCTAAAGATCAAACCGGATATGGAAACCTTTTAAAACCTGTGTTATTGACTGAGCAACAAAGAATCATCCAGTCCTAACAACTTAATAATACCACCATTAAAGTTGGTGAAATTTCCTGTTTGAATCTAGTTTTATTGTTTTAAACACATTAATGTAAACATAACAGACACCAGACACAATTGAGATTCACAAAAATGATTTGGTTAATATAGGTTATTTTACATTTCAGTGTTAGAATCTCAACTACATGCAACAATGAAGCAACCAAGTGAGAACAGTTCAATTTTTAGGACACAAACAATATCATGGTGCGTTACATCTCATTTTCTTTCCTGAAGGTTTTTTGTAATACACAAAAAAAACCCTTGGCACAATCCAAGATCATTATTGATTAATCAAAATAAACTTTTTATTTCACAATGACGTAAGCTCAGAATAGAATGCAGGAATTTAGAAAATAGAAAACAGAAATTCTGCACTATAAAAGAAATAGGTTGCGGATTTATATCTATAGCATATTCTGAGGTGTTCCTTATATTATCAGTGGAAACGGTGAGAATCCGAGATGGAGGGGCCGAATTTTCCAGTAGCCCAATGCTACAAATGCACCAGGGGCTAGTTGGAGTGCAGAATCATGGAGGTTTACACCGAAGTTGATGCAAAGCAAAGCATCGATCCTTCTTCTTTAGTTTGATTGTATGAATTCCATCTTGTGATATGGGCATCACCAGCATGGCCAACATTTATTGCATACCCCTAGCATCCTGAGTGGTGATGGGCCTTCTTCTTAACATTTTAAAGCAGCTGAAAGGATAACTTGGTAATTTCAGAGAAAATTTAACCAATCAGATAGATGTTTCACTAAAGTCTCAAGTATGACAGAGTAGGCACCGACTGCTGTTTCCTTTCCCTAAAGAACTTTGGGATGTTACAATGATCCAGTATGGCCACTTTTACTGAAAGTAGCTTTTTGAGAAAAACCGAATTCAAATTCTCCAACTGACTTGATGAAATTCACACTCATGTCCTCTTGATTATTACTTTCTGGCTCACTTGTAAATGGTACTACTTCAGACTTGCTGAATATTTAGGTATGTTCCGAACCCTCTGATGTTCATAAAACCAGTGCCATTCCTGGCAAAGGCCTTTCAAATCTCTATCATTGCCTCATGAAACTGGCTAGACATATCTAGAAATGGATTATTATTATATTCTTTCAACCTAATGGAAATGAAACCTTCAATTCTTCTGGCCTTGCTCTGTACATGCAAGTGAAGTGGAACATTCAGAAATCCCAGCCATGCCCTCTCAAAGCCACAGAACTCATCCCAGATACTGGGAGCGGTCAGTTGTGTGATCAGGGTAATAACATTATGTCTACATAGAAGCTTAAAGGAGCTTAAAGAACTGATTAAATATATCTCCAAAACAATTAAAGTGAAAAATATTTGACTAAAGCATAACCTGAATCAGCTGAGTGAATTAAATGCATTGGTATGCAAACTAATGAATGCGTTTTACATTAATTCATGCAATTTGAAATAAGTTACAATAAATACTTAATTGTATTATCCATAGACGGATTACAGAAACTGTACTGATTTCAGTATTAATTGCTAATATTTAATAGTCAGGAATGGAAAAAGCTCCGTCGCCAAGTGAATAATCTGTCCAAAGTAATATGAGTCAGTGTTGCTCAAGATTGGTACGTCATTTAAGATGTTGTATTTCTGCAAGAGGATTTCAACAAGTACTGACTTGGATCTGAAGCCTAATCCAAAGGTGGTTACTTAATTCAACATGGTTACTTAATCCAGCAGTTTGGTGATGTAGAAGTGAGTCCTCACATCAATAGCTATAAATTAGAGCGCAGACATTAAATGGCATTCAAAAATACAGATCCACTGAAAAGTGATTTTTTAGCTACTATTTGCTTTGCATGAAATCTAAGGACTTATAATGATTTTCTTTTTCTTCACAAAGGATAAGCAAGTGATCAAATTCACTGGTTTTCTAATGATACATTCGCTTACCCATTAATAACAGAAGTACAAGGGTAGTGGAGATTCTGCTACTCCTATTAGTTTTTTGAGACGTTTATATATTTTTTTCACATTAAAGATGCTATATAAATGCAAAGTTTTGTTTTTGTGATACATTTATCCCTTCCCTGGCCCTGGTTAGCACAGCACATGTAATACGCAAAAAGCATATGACAATTTACAAAAAGTAGGAGCAAGTATATATTGATGCTACAGCAGTTGGAGTACAGAAATAAAATAAATCTTTGTAACTGGTAGCATATTTATAGAATACATGCATAGCAATTTTTATGATTCTACTGAGTTCAAATGTAACACTAAATACCAATGTCATAAAAACAACCAATAATGTAAAAAGGCAAATCTTATTAGTTCATAAAATGAAGATTAAACATAACCTTAAAAAGTATGTGTTGGAGCCTTAGTTCTTAATCACAAAATACAAGCTCAGAAAGTGGAGAGAAAGAACATTACATCATTAATACTTTATTTTAAAAGCCGTTTTTGCGCCTCGAGATATTATTTAAGTCAAATGTTGGCAAAAATATAAGGTTAACTGCAAATGCTGGAATGTTTATTGACTAGTCTGTTTCCTGATGCAACTAGGTGGGGTTCTTCAACATCTGTAATACTTTTCTTATAAGTCACTTCTGTCTATCTATGAGACTACCAACGTTATCTGTGTGATGTGATGATTTTGTCTGGTGACTAACAATTAACAGACATTTACTGCCAGGCTGTTGATTTTTAATTCATTTTGCAATCAAACTGTAATTTTCTCAACTATTTACCAACTGCCTTAAACTTGAACCAGGCCACACATGTTAATAACGGAGTTTGGACCATACAGACTTTTCATTCTCAAAACATAAAAGGAATGTCATACAGATAGATCACAGTAGATTACATTATTTCTAATGCCACTTCAAATTTAGAAGGCTTTTGAAAAATTGTCTCCACTTAACAAACACCAATATAATTGTGCTGGTCTGTGAGATAACGCAATTACAAATGCCTGTTAAAAGTTGTATCTAAGTTATAAACGTCCCCTGAGTACACGTCAACAGGTTATGGTGTACTTGTTTCAGTGTGAAAACGTGCCAGGATCAAAACCACTTCCTGAAGTTTCATGTGATTTCTTGCTAAGTATTTCACATTTAGAGAAACTATTCTCAGCTTTTAGCTCATCTGCAGGTTACAACAGCAGAATATGTTCACACATTTCATTTCAAGTAGAGTTAAGAAATCATCTTGGTCTAGATTTTTCTAAAAGGGGTTTAGGACTTGGGAACATTTTACACATGGTCTAACAAAAAAGTACACAGGGACATACAGCATGGAAACAGACCTTTCAGTGTAACTCGTCCATGCTGACCAGATATCCTAAATAAATATAGTCCCATTTGCCAGCATTTGGCCCATATTCCTCTGAATCCTTCCTATTACAGATGCCTTTTAAATGGTGTAATTGTACCAGCCTCTACCACTTCTGCTGGCAGTTCATTCCATACACACATCACCTCTGCATGAAAAAGTTGACCCTTAGGGCCTTTTATATCTTTCCCCCTCACCTTAAACCTATGCCCTCTAGTTTTGGACTCCCCTACCCTGGGGAAAAGAGCTTGACTATTCTTTCGGGTTTCGCATTCCTTATTCAGAGGGCAATGTCAATATCCTTCATTATACTGTCCCCTACTATCACTACATTGTATACGGCAAAATTTTTATGCCTACCCTCCTTAATCACTGGATCATGCTGAACTGACACAAATGAGGTAGCATGTAAAATTTCCAAGGAATTCTGGCAATATTCGATGGTTAAAATTTAGCACTAAAATGTTTGACTTGAATTTATTTCATTTGCTTTCGTGATTCTTTGCTTGCCCACATTATTAGAGAATCGTGCTTCAATTTTTAAAAAGGCAATTAATGCTTGCCATAAAATAATTTGCAAATTTATAAGTCTACGAATATGATGATTAGTTTTATCTTTTAAGTAATTTCTGAACTAAATAAGATAGTAAAGGTTCTATCCTGGATACTGGCCAATGTCATACTCAATGTTAAAAATGACAACAAAAACAGGTTCTGGAAAAGCTCAGCAGGTCTGGCAACATCTGTGAAGAAAAATCAGAGTTAACATTTTGAGTCTGGAGACCCCTCCTCAGAACTGATGGTAGCTAGGAAAATGTTGGTTTATATGCAAAAGATGGTTGAAGGAGGGTAGGGGGTGAGTAGTAAATGATAGGTGAGGATACAGCCCAAACGATCTGGCTAGGAGAGTGAATAGCTGTTAATGGAGACTGTTAGGAGTATGAACCGACATTTTCCTGGCTAACATCAGTTCTGAGGAAAGGTCATCAGACCCGAAACATTAACTGATTTTTCTTCACAGATGCTGCCAGACCTGATCTTTTCCAGCAACTTCTGTTTTTGTTCCTGATTTACAGCATCCACAGTTCTTTTGGTTGTTAAAAATTGGCAAAGTAATTACAAACCAATTAGCTTAACAACCATGGTAAAAAAATACAAAGCTTGCAATAATATAAACAATTTATGGCTTAAAAACATCCCGTGGCTCTTTAAAACCAATTAAATGCTGCTTAGTAGTTACCATTGTAATGTAGGAAAAGTGGTGTAGATGATTTTACAGCATTTAGATAAGGCTGAAATTACCAGGCATCTAGATAAAGTGAAAATAGTTGGAAGTAGCCAAATGTTTCTAAAGGATGACTGTGCTCGACAGACCTTGTAGGCAAGTAACAGTCATGGTAGTAGGAAGAATTGCAGTGGATGCAAAATACATGGGTTTTAAGAAAATCTTTGACAATGTACTACATCAGAGAATAACTGGTGAATATTAAAGGACATGGAACTAACAGGACAGCAAACAGGATTAAAAATTGAAAATATATAAAATCAGACAGTAAGAGTTAAAATCCCCAGAGTAGAAAAAGTTTTGTCAACATTGCAAATTATATTTTAAAAAGTTGATTAAGGAAGTGGTACTGAATTGCTATAAGAACTACATGGGCTAATGTAATTCAGATTATTTGCCACATGAAGGGTAAATAGTGACATGAATTGATCGAGCCAAATGGTCTGTTTGTGTTTTGTGATGTCTATTTATTGCCAGGAGAACAAAACGTGTTATTAGCGATTTTAGATTTCTGAACAGGGCGCAGCTTTGTGTAACTTTCTCTCCACAGGCGCTGCCATAACCTGCTAACTTGCATAACAATTTCCACCATTTCCTTTTTGAATCAAGGATGGATCTTGGTTTTAATCATTAAGTTAATTTTTGTAATCATTATTTTTCTGTAAACTATCCAAGTTGTTGAAAATTTATCAATATATCCAGATATTCTAAAAATGTCCTCAATTAATTTAGTTGATTTTCTTTTGATGGGATGAAGAACTACATTAATATTTGAAGGGGTTAGCTCATAGAGGAGTTTGTCCTACCTTTGAAAATTAGGCAATACAAATGCAAGTTTATACATTACCCCAGCATTTACCTCTCATCCTCCAGACTCCTAAGTATTATATATACTCATTCATATCAATTAGATCTTTAAAAAAATCAACACAAGACTAATGGAATTTAAAATTTAGCCTCAATGCTCTTTTCTGCATGGGAAACCATGGAAAGATGAGCGCATAAAGATGGCCACTGATGAAGAGGGTTTATATTTAAATTTATTTCTAAAAATAAATATAACTTTCCTAGGGGATCAGTATGATTAATGTATCATTTAGGTACTACAACATTCCCATACTTTATTATAACTGAACTGTTCAAACTAAGCTCCTATTAATGAATTGCAATTTTTCAGTAACTAGGCTTCCAACTCAAAATCAAAATGTTCGCTCTCCAAAAGTTTACACCAGCCTTCCACGTTTAAGAGTTGTTTGGAGCACATGTAGTGAAGATCACCACAACGACCAAAAATTTATTTTCTACAACCTGCAATGCTATCAAATACAATTGATAAAACAGAATGGATGAGTCTATTCTGAAAAGGCATCCAAAGAATGGCAAAAGCAGTTTTCAGTAAGTGGCTTCTGAAATTATATTTGGCAAACATACAATTTTACAAAATATTTGTTTTTTCCGATAAGGCTATAATTTCAAGAGTGGACCCATAAATAGGAAAGTGAAGTGGGAACCAGGATATGTCTTTATCTGCATCCCTGCAAGACATTACATACTTACATGTTAACCAGAGTAATTTGCAGACTTCTTTTACATGTTTTTCAATTAAAAAATTGAAAAACCTGTTCACACCTTTAATAAACGCATAACATTGTACGATGAACTCTAATCAGTGGTCCATACTGAATAGTTAATCTCAGTCCAGGAAGTGGTTAAAACACCACAATCAGTGGTGCTCAGAATGGACTTAATTTGGAGTCCTGCTTGTGCGCAAACATCTAGTAAGTGTCAATCATGTTTGTTTGCGTGTAAAGCACGCCTGTTTCCAATATCCTCTGCATGTTTCATATAGTAAAATATCTTGCTAACAGCAAAGGCCAACCTTTGTGCCCCTCAAAGCCTATCTGCTGTTATTTTTCAAGCTCAAGTTCAGCATGTACTCTGCTCAAAATAATATTTAAAGGTTATGGAAATATGGTTCACTGAGTGACGCAACACCTAAATATCAGTTATTTCAAACAGCTGCCTCTATTTGATCTATAATGTTTACTCTGTCAGCCAATATTGTGACTGGATTCAATAATGCACGTATTTTAAAATATTGAAGTTAAAAAGAGAATAAACCATTGAGCAACGTAAAGCATGTAACTCATGAACCTGCTACTGCATTACTAACTCAATGTTATTGTAGATGCCACTTACAACAGAAAATTAAATACATTGGCTAAGTGAATTTCATACAATTTGAACAACAGAAGAATTAAGAGAAACCAAGAGACTGGAAGTAGAGTGTCCAAAGGAGAGGGTATATATTACAGATATGCCAAGAGATATACCGAGTGGTACTGGTAGAAAATTAAACCTTTGAAGAATTAAGGATGAATTTAAAATTCAGATTCTGATAAAATTTACAATACACTGTCATGTAGAGGGTTGTTGGTTTCAAATTGTAGGTAAACTCTTAATTTGAAAAACTGATAGCAAAACAGTAGATAGCAAAACTTTCACCAAACAATTACTGACTCTAATTACAAACTTTGGTAAAATGTAAGTCAGGGCATGAATTTGGTTTACGAATAAATTGCTGCTCTCCCTCAGAGCTGGGAAGTAATAGCTTTCTTTAAAGTGTTTTAAACATGAAAAGAAAACAAAAACTGTTGCATTTTCCTTAACCTCAATAAAGATAATTTTAATATCTATATATTTCATATTTTCCTACACTTCATTTTCAGTTAAATGGTGTACAATTTGATTTATAAGAGGGAAAGAAAGTCTTTGAGATGTAATTTATTATTTTCTTTACAGTAACATACATTTAGCATTCCCTCAGGTTCAAATAAGCATTTGTACAGTCATCTACAAACGCTCTAATTTCATTTTCTCCAACTGCCAAACAAATTAATATTCTAAGTGGAAATCTCATACTGAAGTTCTTACTGCCTCAAAGTCTTTGGTCTCAGCTGTTAATTTATGGATAAGAGTTTCTTTCCACGTGGAGGCAGGGAAATTTGGCAAATAAATTTGTTGCAGTCTAAGGCTGACCAGATATTAGGCCTCAGGTGTCACTTATACTATATCAGTGAGTTGACGGACATCCCCAGACAACTTGCCATTAAAGAGACTTCCAACGCAAGACTCCTGCAGCTGATATACTGTAAGGCACTGAATTCCCACTTGTAGCACAGAATCTGTTTCCAGAGTGAAATGCCAGCATAAGGTACAGCTGAGACAGCAGTGTCAACGATAATTAGGAAACAAAGCAGCAGCTAATTCCTGGGCCCAGATCTCTTGGGCAAAAAAAAAATGAGATGCTGCATCCTAAATGCACTGATGTTCTGTCCCGTGGGTGAAACTTGCAAATGATATATACATCTGACCACATCACCAAAGGTAATCCATTTTGTTGGCAATGGTACATATTGAATGAATGCAGTGGTTAAATCAACTGCATTTTCTCTGGGAAAATTACACTATTTCAACCATTTCCCAACTGATGGTTTCTACCACATACCTTCCACCTGTAACATTTTAAATACCAAAAGAGTCTGACCAAGTATACAGCCTCTAAGACAGTACTATGACAACATAATTTCAAATGGCATTGAATCAAGAATGATTAGGAAATAATTCAATATACAGTGAATATCATCGTATAACTTGAACTACATGGAAACAGATGAATATATCGTAATTAAAGGACTGCACGCAGATCTGGTTGTGGTTTGTCAATTAGCATTAACTGTATATGAATTAATGTCTCACGGCATTGGAGCAATACAAGTTAAAAGACCTGTAAGATCATCAGCTCCACAGTGCCACTTAATGCATGCAGGATAATAAAGGGCAATTAATCAAAACATTAAAGTATCCATCAAAGTTCATAGCAGATCACAATAAGATATACAAACCAAACTGACAGTCCTTGTTCTCTTGTTAATTAAATAATCTGCACAACAATGACACTGCATTCTCCAAAGCTGATGAAAGATCAACTGAGATTACAATTAGAAGCATATTCAACTTCTCTCAGTGTACCAAAGAGTTTTGATACTGGTTACTGTGGATAGATGAATTTTATTGCCACACAACTTCAATTCTGGTCACCTTGCTACATGAAGGATATCATTAAACCGGAAAGGGTGCAAAAAAAGATTTACCAGGATATTACCGAGACTAGAAAATGTGAGTTATAAGGAGAGGCTGGATAGGCTGGGACTTTTTAATCCCTGGAGCGTAGGAGGCAGAGGGGTGACCTTATAGAGTTTTACAAAATCATGGAGGGACATAGATAAGGTGAATGGCCAAGGTCTTTTCCACAGAGTAGGAGAATCCAAAACTAGAGGGCATAGGTTTAAAGTGAGAAAGGAGAGATTTAAAGGAACCAAAGGGGCAACTTTTTCACACAAAGGGTGGTGCGTATATGGAATGAGCTGCCAGAGGAAGTGATGAACACAGTACTATTACGACATTTAAAAGACATTTGAACAGGTACATGACTAGGAAAGGGATATGGGCCCCAACGCAGGCAAATGAGACTAGTTCCACTTTAGGAAACCTGGTTGGCATGGATGAGTTGGGCTGAAGGGCCTGTTTCCATGCTGTATACCTCTACCTCTATGACTACATGACTATAATGAATGCACGTACTCATTCAAATTATTTATCCCTATCATTGCAGTGGAACAATGACTACTTAATTTATTTAGCATTTATAAGGCTGAAAATAAGTTGCAAATAAGAATTGTATTTCATGTAGTAAAATGACCCAAGGCACTCTACGGGACTGTAAACAGATGAAAGTTGACATAAACCCGAATTATCCAAATATGCTATACAAACTAGGAATGTAGAGGTAAAAGTGTGGGAAGAGGACTGACAGGCAAATCGGAGGCATCACTTAAGCTGTTGTCACAGAGGCAGCTTTACAGAAAAACATGGCAAGGTACTCGAGTTTAGGAAAGGAATTCTGGAAGGCACGACTTTTTGACAACGCTTTCCAAATTAAATCAATGCAATCCAAATTAAATAGTCTGATATACTGTGGTGGCAGTCTCATCAAACGAGTTGAAACACTGCCTCTGGAGTGTCCTTCACAATATGGTTCTTAAGAGAATTCTCAGAAAGAACACTGATACTTCCCAAATGTCATGCTCACAGGTCAGTGGTTATTTGATATTTAATTTGCTTTTAAGAAATCAAGGAAGATTATACTAAAGAGAAACTACAACTTCAGTTGTTACTGATCATCACTTGGATCTAAAAGCTTGTTTCACCCCTTGAACGTTCTACTGATTAGTTCAGAAATCCAATGTGTCCAGTTATTTAAAGCCTGGTGTAACTCCATTCTTGGCAAGTTATAAAGGAGAGTAAGGTTTACTCCTGATTTAGTGCAAGATTTAACCTCTTCTCCTACAACACTCCCCCAGCCCTCCCAAAACAAAGCTTTTTGTTTTGTATGCTGGGATTTCAGAAGCAAAAGTTATAATTATGATAATTATTAAAGTGATCATTTGTATATCCATAATTTTATTCACATATTTTACATTGTTACCAAAGTTACAGGCATAAGCTAATATACGTACTAACACGAAGACTAAACAGGCATCGTAATAGTCACCGTAGAGATTATCTAAAAAGGAAAAGGATTTCCTGGAATACGTTTAAACTTACCAACACCATTTTCGGTATTAAGCACCATGGTTCTGGAATCTACGGCTCAAAATAATGTGTACGTAAGGAATATTTCAATGAAGGAGTCAAAGCTGAAACCTAAACTGATGAGCAGAGATCTAAGAATTCGTAGCACAGCTCAAATAGTTAATAGCAGGTGGGGCTTACCAGTACCTACATTTCATGAGCCAATCCTGAACTCTATATTATTTTGTGTATTTTAAGTCTACTGCGTAACAACATCAAAACACCAATTGACTGCCAGTTAGATAGCTATATATGGAGGCAACAAACTTTATTTGCAGTCAGCACCCTTGAGAAAGGCACACCCTCCTTAAGCAGCTGAGCTGGCGACCTTCCTGTACGATTAAACAAAGAAATGACTCAGTCAGCTTGGCATTCTCAGGCTTGTACACATACTTGCAAAAAGACAATTTGAGACGTGTTTCAAACATTATACAGACACACCGACATGCAAACACAAGTAACAGCAGACTCCAGTAACATCATGTAACTGATATATTTGAGGTTGCTTTTATTAACATACGGACATACAAATTTGGAGCAGGAACAAGCCATTTGACCGCCCAAGCCTACTCACTTTGACATGGCTGATTTGATTGCAGCGGTTTCTGTCTTACCCTTCACCTTTATACTCTCTTAACTTAGTCTTAAAAATATTAAATTAAGGGGAACATCCTTTCAGGTCCCCTCAGGAAATCTCGCATAGCTCAGGATCTTATGATTCAGAGACTACAAATCCAGTTTATTTTATTGAAGAGCAAGGAAATATATTAAAATCCTTTTTTGTTTTACCCGTCCTTTGTAAGCAAATGTTGATTTTAAACTGCAACAAACTGCATCCAAAACTACAATCCATTCATCCAATAAACAGCATTTAAAATTTTTCTCTGTAAATTTCTGCCACTCTTTATTCCAAGATCAATTTCCAACCCCATATTCACACCCCGAACACGAATTTCCACGTCTGCAATATCACCTACCTTTATCCATTTCAGCTGACCTGCCTTCCTTACCTCTAGACTTGATGATACTAATGCACTCCTGGCTAGTCTCCCACATTCTACCCACCCCGCAATAAACTCAAGATCATTCAAAACTCTGCTGCCCATGTCTTAACTCACAGTAAGTCCAATTCCTGTCACCCCTGTGCCTATTGATCTAACTTGGAACATGGTGAAACAACATCAAGTTTAGAAAAGTTTCATCGTGACTTCAAATCCCTCACAGTCTTGCTCTTCCCCTTCTTTGTGATTGCTTCTAGTACCACAACCCTCCATGATATCTGTATTCCATTAGTCTTGGCCTCTTGTACATCTCAAATTTCAATTTCTCCACTTAATTGTTTAGGCAACCAGATCTGGAATACCTTCTCTATACAACACATCTCAGCTTCCCAACTTCACTTTCTTCTTGGATAGAGATAATAGGAACTGCAGATGCTGGAGAATCTGCGATAACAAGGTACAGAGCTGGATGAACACAGCAGGCCAAGCAGCATCATAGGAGCAGGAAGGCTGACGTTTCAGGCCTAGATCTAGGCCCGAAACATCAGCCTTCCTGCTCGGCCTGCTGTGTTCATCCAGCTCTATACCTTGTTATTTCACTTTCTTCTTCTCTTCTCTTCAGAATCTCTCTCTGATCGAGCTTTCGAACATCCAACCCAATCCTATCTAGTTCTATCATACTCAGTTTTATAATGCTTCTAAACAGTGCCTTGAGACATTTTGTTACATTAAAAGGCACTCCAAAAATAGGAAGTTGTCTTTGTAAATTGCAGTATGAACATTTGTAGTTCTTTGTTTAAATGTCCTCGCTCTCATTGATTCACAGCTGAGCCTTCTGCACCACACCCATTTCTTCATCCGGACCTATTTTCATCTCCGGAACAGAATCTATCTACACCTCTCCCACCGTCACCTCTGATTAAACTCTAATACATACTTTCATCTCCATGAAATTTGACTGCTCCAATGGTCTCAATAAGATCTCCACGTCCAAAAACTCCAAAACTAAGTGCTGTACACCAAACATCCAAATCACTGGCTTTCCCTGCCCCAGTGATTCAAGTAAATTTTTCATGCTAATTTTCAAATCACAACGTGCCTTTCTACGTATTGCATATTTCTTCCATTTTATTTTTAAATGCAGCACCTGTGTGGCTGAGAAAACACTCTGATTTTCATTAAAAGCATAGTTTCACCTCCCAGTGTAACAGTTTGGATTGAAAACTTTGTGATTGTTCTATAATGCCCTAGAAAATTGTATCCCATCTTAATGTGTCTTCAAGCTGAGGTGTCAGCCCATAGATACCTGGAACAGGATGGAAAACAAATGTTTTAATTGTACGACACAACCCTTACTGCTGAATGTCAAGCTAGGAGGCCCTGTTTTCCCAACTACCACTCTATCGTAATCTGTTTTTTCTCCACAAGAAACTTCAACTGACCTTTCATCAAAACTCTGTACATACCTAAAGAAAGCGCTCAGTTCTCTGTTTTGATAGCATTCTAATATTTGCAGTTTTTCCCTTATCAGTGTTGATTTTTGCAGATTTCTTTGCATTAGCTACAATACATTGCTTGTGCTTCAAGAGAATTATCTGCTGAATCAACTGTATAAATGTTCTGACATTGAGCGTAATGAGGCAAAAGATAGATAATGAACAAGAGCTAACATCAGATTCAGTTGAAAGGCTGCAACTTAAAAGGGTTCAGACAATCACAAATAGCAATGCTCAGTTAATGAAATTACTTATTTTGAGAAAGTGGTCATGATTGAAGGAACTTTGGTGCATTTGCAAAGTGTTGAATGATGATGAAAACACAATAATGACAGAATTGGAAACAAGAAATAATGTTAGGTATTTTTAATCAGCATGTTCAAGCATGTTCTGGCATACCCCTGAAACAGGTAGGACTTGAACCTGAACCTTTCGGCCCCGAGGTAGGGATTTAGTACTGTGTCACAAGACCCCATTAAAGAGACAGGGAACTAGAGTCTCAGGAATAGATGTTTTCCAATCAACCTGTTCAGAGATGCTATTACGCACCTCTGGAGCAGATGGGACTTGAACCTAGAATTACGGGTAGGGATACTACCATTGTACCACAAAAGCCCCCTAATTTGTGTGGTGTAGATATTTTCTAGACAACCTGTTCAGACAAGTTATAACACTCTTCTGGAGCAGGTGGGACTTGAACCTGGGCCTCTTGGTTCAGAAGTAGGCACTACCACTTTGCCACGAGCCTCTCCACGGACTTCAACGTTGCATATAATCATGTACCATATAATTGGTTTGTCAGCAAAATCAAAGCCATGGAATAAAAGGAACGGTGGCAGCATTGATGCAAAATTGAGTGAGTGGCAGGAAACAATTGTTTTTTAAACTGATGGGAGAAATATAGTGTTTCACAACAGTCAAAGCTAGCACCACTGCTTCACTTGATTCAAGTGAATGAACTCAACTTCAGCATGCAGGCAGGGCACAATTTTTAAAAAATTCGGATAACACAAAACTCGGAAGTAGTATGAACTATGAAAGTAGAGACAGACTTCAAAACAACATAAGTAAGCTGATGGAATGGCTGGGCACGTAGCAAATGAAATTTAAGAGAAGTGTAAAGTGATAAAGTGGGGGTTAGGTCTGGGGGGGGGGATGCTCTTCAGCAGGTTGGTGTGGACATGATGGGCCGAATGGCCTCTTCTGCACTGTAGGGATTCTATGCTATGCTCTAAGAATGAAGTAAAAGAATTCAATTCTCAAAGGGTGCAAGAGCAGATGAATCCAGGCAGAAGATGTTGAAGGGAGGTGAAGTTGGGTGGTTCATAAGGCAGACCAGGGTGTTGGGCTTTATAAAAAGGGATAGGTTGCTAAAGCAAGAAGGTTGTGGCAAACGTTTGTAAAATTCTGGCTCAGCCTCAAGTGAAATGTTAAGCACAATTCAAGGCCCACATTTTAGGAAAAGTGTGAAGCCATGAGAATGTGCAGAAAGGTTCATGATAATAGATTCAGGGAAGAGGAGTTTCAGTTATATGTATGTGTGTTGGGGAAGACAAGGCTGCTCTCATTAAAGAAGAAAATGTTGACACTGTATTTGATGTAAAAGTTCAAAATAAATGAAGAGATTGACAGAGTAGATACGGAGAAACAGGTGTTCTTGGCAGCTCAGAAACACCAAGACACTGATTTCCGCTTACTGCAGCATTACAAAAAAACATTTTTACACTGCAAATGGTTAATTCCCTGCCTGAGGGCATGGAGGTGGATTGAAACAAGCCCTTCTGAAACCAATCAGATCATGAACTAAGAAAAGCTGTAGAGTGTGAGTGAAAAGATGGGGTAGTGAGGCTAAAGGACTTGCCCCAGCAGACAGCTGGCATACACACAAAGGACCAAATGGCCTCCCTTTGAGCTGTTATTCTATGAGCCAAAGTCAATGTTGAAAGACCCTGAACCATTCCATGAAGGTAGGAAAATCAACAAGCATCTCTGTCAATTCAGATGACAAGAGACTGCAGGCCTTTGGAGGAGTTGAGCAGGCCAGTCGCACTCTATTTACAGAAAATGTTCTTGTGCTGCAGTCCCTCTAAGAATCAATAATCAATTAGGCCATCTGCATCTCATATAACTGGGCAGAATGCATTGTTATTTGATTTGCAAACCCACCTAAAAATTGCATCAGGCCGGTTTGCTGCATACAAGAATAAGCCAAGACGATCACAGCTACTTGATTTTCAACCACCTACTGCCTGTTTTGGCTGGTGTTTAAATAGTGCTTTGCACAACCACTGGAAGCAATTTACTGCCAATGAAGTACTTTTTTTCAAGTGCAGCCACTGCAGTAATTTAGGAAAGGCAGAATTTTGTGCTTTGCAAGCTCCCTCAAACAGCACTGTGACAACGACCAGATCATCTATTTTGACGCTCTTGATCGAAGGATAAACATTGGACAAGACACCAAGGTTAAACCCCTCCCCTCTTCAGAATAGTGAGGTGGTATCTACCTGAACAGGCAGACAGGGGGTCTGACATTGCAGTAATTCTTTAGCGTCACACAGGAGTGTCAGCTTTGATCTTGTGCTCAAGCCCAAGAGCAGGATCGGAACCTGGGACCTTGTGACTCAGTGGCAATAAGGTAACCAACTAAGCCATGGCATATTTTCACAAAATTATACCAAACAATTGAAAATGATCCTCTGAAGTTTAACCATATCAACATCTTCAGCTCGACTAACATATGAAAGCATCAAAATTGTTTCAATAAAAACCTAAGAACTGTTTATTTCCCTTATCAATTCTGATGAAATACATGTGAATAAAACATAACCCATTTTCTTTACAACTGTCATACAATTACAGAACTTCTATAAGAAAGCAGATAATTCTAAGTGGCTTTTTCAGACGGACAGCACGTTTCCTGGAAAGTTTGTCAATGAAATGAGCATATCATTTAAAAACATATACTGAGAACAACGTAACCAAGTAGCTTGTATATTCCATACATGGGGTGCAAGGATGGTCTTGATTTCTAGTGTACATTAAAGCATAGAATAGTAAACAAATACCAGTAAAGGACACAATCTGCAACTCTCTATGCACATGCAACATTATGCACTCCCTAATTTATGAACATCCAACTTACAAACACATACTTAGGAACACAGTCTCACACAGGGATGTAATTTTATAGACCCGACACACAGACATTTCCTGTATTTACATATTTCTTGTACTTACACCCCTTTATATTGTCCTGCAATGTGTTCCAACTGGTGTACAAATCAACTTGCAAACAATCTCCAAAAAGGAACCATTTGCAATCCAGAGACTGCCTGTACAACATATTTAACATAACTAAATTTCCCAAGGTACTTCACTGGCAGATTACCAAATAAGTTTGATGGTCAGAGGAGATATTAAGACCAAAAGCTTGGCCAAAATGGTAGATTTTAAAGAATGTCAAAAAGAAAGGAAGAGAGACAGAGAAGGTAGAGAGGGAATTCCAGCTCTTAGGGCATTCACACAGCTGACAATTGAGTGATCAAAATGGGAGATTCTCAAAAGGCCAGATTTGGAAGAGTACTAATATCTTGGATGGTTGCAGGTTTGGAGGAGATTACGGAATTAGGGAAGAATGACACTGTACAGCAGTTTCGGCCTATACTTGCTAGCTTGTAGAGCAAAAAAAGGATAAATGAAGAGATTTAAAAAGATACACTGTGAACACTACAATTGGAGGTTTTCAATTCAAACACACACTGGGTAGGTGGGGGTACAGCAAATTTTGCATTGTACACTTTGTTAAATGCTGTCTCTGCTGCAGCTTTCAGGGCAGTCAAATTACGATTTTAACAGTAGATTCCAAACAGAAACAATGACTGAAATTTGGCACTTTCTGAAAGTGAGGTAATATTTTGTATGCTGATTTCTAATCTAGCAACAGCATCTCAAAGTGGAAAGCAATTTTGTAAAAGAAAATATCAATAACTAAATTAATTCCAGATCTTTGAATGGAAAAGAAAATTGCCTGGGCTTGATGGAAACTGGAAGCAGGGATGGGGGAGGTGGAATGATGGTAGGGATAGCAAATGTGACCCAAAGTCCTAGAGCCAGCGTTTTTAAGTTGGTGTCCTAAAAGAATCGTCAGGAAATATCACAAGGGACAGAAAGTCATTGCGTCAATTACATTTCGGTTTTTTTTCCCCAATCTTGATACAATTGCACTGTTGTCATGGAATGCAATACAAGTTCCTTAATCTAGTAAACAAGGCATCATTCACCTGCTTCACACAGCTTTGCCCTATAAATTGAATGACGTTGCTAGTGTTCCTTTTGAGAAGCCGAAAAGGGCCTGAAACATAGAAATACAGTGCACAAGTCATCTTGACAGCTCCTGCTACCTACAATTTGGTTGAGCTTGTCTGAAAATGAGACAAACTGAAGATCTCACTTGTTTTCATCAGACATTTCCAGTACTAATGTCCCACCCAATCAGAAGTGTGTACAGTATATATTATGAACAGAGGCCTGGAAAGATTGTCCTTTGCTACAACTCCAACCCGTATGCTGTATTCATGCCATCTTATGTGGAACAAATCAAAAAGTCTTCCAACATCATGGTACAAATTATCATCCGAGTGGATAATTATTTTGGCAAGATTTCTGCCAGGAAATCTGACATCTAAGTGGGAAAAAATTAAGTGTGTTCCTCATTTATTGCTAAATCACATGCCAATCACTTCATTCCGAGACAGCCTTTGTGTTGTTACAACAAAATTCACATTCAAAAGAGTACAATTTCTGCCCATACTTGCACATAGGTACCCAAGCACAAACTCTACTACAGTACAATTAAATTGTATCTGTGTAATCAGAGACATTACAAAACGGAGAAATAAATGGGCAGTTGTATCAAGTT
The DNA here is from genome assembly GCA_024137785.1 of Ginglymostoma cirratum. NCBI lineage: Eukaryota > Metazoa > Chordata > Chondrichthyes > Orectolobiformes > Ginglymostomatidae > Ginglymostoma > Ginglymostoma cirratum. The sequence goes on along the minus strand of JAHRHZ010000082.1, from coordinate 11,599,957 downwards.
TTGGAAGTCTGATATGTCGGCAACTTATCACTGAAGATATATCAAATGTTGTTAAAATTGCTTTCCTGCATGATACTGATCAACATATTTCTTAAAATATGACAAGCGTGGCTCATTAGCCATTTTTTAGTATGCCCTGATAACATTCAGGTAGAGAATGCTTCAAGTCTAAATAAAGATTACTAATGTTTGGATTGTACCATGACTATTGATGGCATGCTTTGAAAGACAGCTTTGTATATACACTGAGATAACAAGGTGTGGGGCTGGATGAACACAGCAGGCCGAGCAGCATCATAGGAGCAGGAAAGCTTGACGTTTCGGGCCTAAAATTTACTCAGTTATACACAGGGATACATTTCACACAGATACTTCCACCTGATTATAGACTGCATTCTGCTTGAATGCTCCCCCTGAGGATAGGTCTGTGACCTACTGCCCTACCATCTCCACCACAGACTAGGGGCAAGGACGCAGGATCCAAATCCACTATGCTACCGGGTCAGGGATTAAACCCTGTGTCATTGGCAACAATTTGATCCACACCAGCTTAATCAGCCTCCCAAAGACTTCTGCAGCTACATTCACTTTTCCCTACATGTTGAAACCTGGAGCTGTAACTCAAAACAGCAGAAGCTCCACCACATGTCTAACCAAGATCGCTGTCTTTTATTGCAAGAGGAATCAAACATAAAAGTAAGGGTTCTGAAGAAGGGTCACTGAATGCAGAATGTTAACTCGGATTTCTCCCTCCAGATACTGCCAGACCTGCTGAGTTTTCCGGCAATTTCTGTTTTTGTTTTTGTCTATGACAAAAGTAAGGATGGTGCAACAAAACCTGG
>JAHRHZ010000082.1:11585244-11598715 GCA_024137785.1 Ginglymostoma cirratum | reverse complement strand
AAAATTTTCTGATGAAGGGTCTAGGCCCGAAACGTCAAGCTTTCCTGCTCCTATGATGCTGCTCGGCCTGCTGTGTTCATCCAGCCCCGTACCTTGTTATCTCGGATTCTCCAGCATCTGCAGTACCTTTTATCTTTGTATATTCACTAACAACTACTGCTATTCTTTTGTATGTGGGGTATGAGTTGATTTTGGAATGTAATGCAAGATGGGCAGAGATAGCAATTTGGCACCTGTTTTCAAAGCTCTGCCCAAATTCATTTTGCATTCACTTCAATGCAAGTCGTGTTATTAACTACTTTGGACGACAAACAGAAATGAGTTTACACTGAACAGCTTGAACTAAATCACAATGCAGAATTGTGAATATAAATACATTATATTGAGACATTCACCCTTCCAAACAAAAAAAAAATCTCAAACTGTATTCAAAAGCAGCTCAACATTTTTTTTTATTTTAAGAAAAGTAGGCACACTATTGTGGAATGGCAAATGGTACTACTGGGTTCTTCATAGTAAGAAATTGTCTCCTGCTTAGCCACAACAATGAACCCTCAATTTAAGGTATGGCATTGTGAGGTAGTACTGAGTGAAAGTGAAATGTTTCCTCATCATCTGGGAAGTTCTTTTTTGAAATGGAGGGGAGGAGATCACAAAGAAAAACAAACAAAAATGAAGGGAAAGTCTACAATGGGTACATTCTGGTGACTCATGAGGGGCAGCATTGCAGGAGCTCTCACTGATACAAAGGCTACAGAAAATTTGACAATAAATAAGAAAGCATGCATCCTCTTGAAAATGGGATAAAAATGTGAAAAATTAGTAAATGTGAAAAATTAGAAAATGTAAAAATCTACATGGCAGCATCTTCAGAAATATAAAGCATGTTAATATTTGGGTGTGATCCTTCATTTTGACTGAGCTTTGTGCTTCCAGCATTTTTTCTTTGCATCTCCGATGTCCAATGTTGGACATCATTTTTTTTGCCTGCACTGAATAACATCAGATCCTTTACGTCGTAATTGCTAATTTGTATGAATAAAGTGAACATATAAAATATTCCATTTTAATATTTAATTTGTAGATATTGTAGTCAATTGCATCCCATCTGCCTACTCCGGTAAAAAAAATTAGCAACTGGAAATGGCTTATTCAACAGTAACTGTGAAGCAGCATACATATACTGGCACTACATTAAAGCTAACCTGGTTACTGAGCATCCTGATCTTAAAATCAATCCAGCCCATTAAAAGAAATTCATCAACTGATTTTATTACTCATACCCAGCCATGTCTTACATGCTATAGGAGAAGGCTGTAACATTTTGTCCCTCGACACTTGAACTGAGAAAGACACCAAATCATTATATAAAGCTGCATATATACACTCTCTTATACTGTGAAAATAACATTGCTATAATTATGTGAGTAAAGAACTATACAAGATGCATGTCAAGTTATAAAACAGTTAAATCACACCAATTAAAAAGTGTTGTTAAAAACAAAAGGCATTACAGTTGTTTATTTTCCCACTAGTTACAGGGATTCATTGCACAAATCAGCTTTCCCATTATCTCATATCCAAACTTAAGGCATCTCATAGTGCAAATTCCCATGTTCAGCAGGCTGTACACTACTTGTTTGATATTCAGCAATCCTCTGTGTGAACTACGTGACCAACCCAGCAATGCTGAGCTCTGACAACTGTGAGCCCAAACCAGATATGCAGCATTTGGAAAGAACAGGTAATTCTGCTGTAAGAACTACCCATGCTGGAGTCAGAGTGTGGAGCTGGAGGAACACAGCAGGCCAGGCAGCATCAGAGGAACAGGAAAGCTGACGTTTCGGGTGGGGACCCTTCTTCAGAAATGGGGGAGGGGGGAGGGGGAAGAGAGCTCTGAAATAAATAGAGAGGAGGGGTGAGGCTGGGGAAGGCAGGTGGGATGGTAATAAGTGAGTGCAGGTAGGAAGTGATGGGGATTGGTCAGTTAGGTGGGAGGAGTGGATAGGTGGGAGAGAAGACAGCCAGGTCAAGGAGACAGGGATGAGAGGGAGGGTCGGTCATGAGTTAGGGCTGGTGGTGGGGAGATTTTGAAACTAGTAAAGACCACATTGAGTCCATTGGATTGTAGGCTCCCAAGGTGGAATGAGGTGCTGCTCCTCCAATTTCCAGGTAGCATCTGTGTGACACTGGAGGCCGCCCAGGATGGACAGGTCATCCAGGGAGTGGGAGGGGGCGTTGAAGTGGTTCGCGACTGGAAGGTGTTGTTTGTCGTGTGACTGGAAGGTGCAAACCACTTCAACTCCACACTGTTAATTCTGCTGTAACATGTTTCATTAACGTGAATTGGCTGTAATGCAATTAATGAATAGTGGATGCTGTTTGAATAGCGTGAAGTTTCTGCTGTACAGGTATAGCAATCTCCCTATAATGGGATTTTCTATAGCACGAGGTCACACAACAATGCAACTATCGCATTATAGGAGAAATACCTGACCCTCCGTTTTGGGAATTTGCCCTGACACCTCATGGGGCAAACACATCTCAGACAGTAAAGCTGGAATAATTTTAGTAGCTTTATGAAATGCCGGTAGATTGAGAATAACGAAGCAATGCAAGAACCACTGCTTGAGATTTTGATCTTTGCTCCAATACAAACTCCATGCTTTTTCCATAGGTCTGCCGAATGCATGCTCTTGCCAGGTGATGCTTATTTTCATCACCCAGCATTATATGGTTGGAGACTTCCAAAACCTCTTTCAGAAACAAAAGGGTGTGTTGTTAATAAAGCCTCTGAGTCTTTGTGCACATAGCCAGTGAAAGGCTGATACAAGATCTCTGTCAGACTAAAGTATTCTAACGCTAGGTGTAACAATCAACAAAAACAGAATGTTTGCTTGAGTACATGCGACGAGAATGCAGTTATGTGCAAACATGAGCTCATTCACTCAGTAGCTCTTGATTAACCTTTGTGCAAACCCTGAGCCTTTGCTTGTTGAACAGGTTGCCCTCTTCCTGAATTGAATGTTTATTCCCTGGGAAGATTGTTGATTGTGTACTGGAACATCATTGACAAGTATAAGGGAAAGGGAGTTCAAGCCAAAACACAACCTTGCAGCAAAATAGGCATCACGTCATCTTTTCAGGACACCCATACATTTATATGAAAGACCTTCCTAGTTTAGTGCCAAAAACCTTGGTTAGATCAATGAACACCAGTTGGAGGTCCTTATACTTTTCATGGGCTCTTTCTTGAATTTGACATGCTGCAGAAGTTCACATCTGCTGTTTTCCCACCTGCAAGGAAACCAGACTGAGATTCTAGTCTACAGATTCAACGAGAGGAGTGGCAATCCAAGGATAAAGCTTGTTGGAATTTTTCCTTATGTTGAAAGTAGTGCCATTCCACAATGTTCTGTCTCTCTTTCCATTTGCAGATATGAGTTATGAAGGTATTGTATTTCTGAGGTATTTGTGCTCAGAATTCAGATTAGGCAGAAGAGATCAGTTAGTGCCCAAGCCACGAGAGTCCCTCTATCACTGAATGCTTCAGGTGGATGTCATCAGCTCCCAGCTCTCAACTTACCCATCTAAAGCTGTTTTAAGGCATTTGTGACGTTGCTAGAGAAGGAAGCAACTCATAGGTATCATTACACAATATAGATTATTAACTTAAGGAATTGCTGAAATGCACTCTCCAATGACAGAGAATCTCATGAGTATTTTGTTCGGAGCTGATTGCCATCTGCTCAGAAGATAGGTGTCAGCCCGTCGTTTTTGGTTTCATAGATAGAGCAGGTAATCCTTTTCAGAACGTGCTGGCTGCTGATTGGCTTTGTTTGAGTCAATTTTTCATCTCACTTAGTTTGGCATGCATATGGAGCTCCTTGTTGGTAATTTCTTGTCAGCTATGTAAGATCAGTAGGTGTTATGCACCTCTTCCAGGAACTTATCCATGTTTTGGTTGTTGTCGTCAAACCAGTCTTGATACTTCCATTTAATGAATCCTAGGATCTCAAATGTTGTGCTTTGAAGTAACATTCTTTATGCTTTCCCAAGAATATTGTCCTTACTTCCTGGAAACATGACAGGAATCACTACGGTAGATGGCATAAATCATTTATTTAAAGAAGTTAAGTTTTGGTTTCAATAATATGAATTTTCCATCCTTCATAAACATGATGCTCACTGCTACAGTTAGTCCACTAATTCAAAACTGGCAAAACATTAAACATCAAACATCAGATGATCAATTCAGTCCAGAAGCTGAAGTGTCGGTTATTCTCAATTCTTTAAAGCATCCTCCAGCAACTTATATTCAGCACAGAATACGGAACAACTTCCCTAACTTCTTAATCAAACATCATTTCTCAGTGAAATTGCACGTGATTGCTTTGTAATAGAAGTCACTGTACTAACTGCTTTTTGAACAGAGAATATAAACATAACTGGTGTCTGCAGAAACACAAAATGTATTGTAAGAGATGCATAAAAGTGCTGCAAGTCTCTTTGAACTTTTTCTCATGAAAGTATTCATCACTCTGTGGTAGCAATTGATTTAACGCATAGCATGCTTAGCACCAAACAATTCTGAGTGAAGAACGCCTTTCTCTTAGTTATCATGGTTTACAATTTGCACTTGGGTTTGGGTGAGGAAAATGTGGCAGTACCCATTTACACTTTAGCACAATTTAATAAGTGCAGAGTAGCACAGCAATGGGAACAGACTAGAAATAGGCCAACTAAATGGTTATTATCTGCTAATCCAAACAATGCCCAGAAACAAAGGGTGGTACATTTTGCAACATTCTTTTTATTTAATTGCACTTTGTTCAAATTATGTAAAATTAACATACTATCATCCCTACAGAGTTCAAATAAAAATAAGACAAATGAATCAGTCATTGCTGTGGATGATGGTGTTTTGGTTAAAACATTCACTTACCATATTGCTTGGAACAACTCATCATTCACCCTTATCAATGTATGTCCTTATTTTGATCTATGCTAAATGGAGGATTAGCTGGTTATTATTCCATTAAATATTGGTTTGTAGGGTACAGGATGACAGTAGTTTCTGCTGAGCTGAATTACAGATACAGATGTATCACAAAGAACAAACAAATTTTAAGACCAGCAGAAGCATGGCAAAGGTCATCGTGGGGGACATTCTAGCATGAAATGACTATTATCAAGATTGATCAAAAGTGATACACTTAATGGCAGGGTCCTGGGAGAGTTGCAGAACAAAGCGACTGAAATAATTCAACAAAGGCCAGTGTCCCATCATCACATCACCCTTTATTTATATGCGTAGTACATAACACTGACCCAGCTAGCACCTAAGCCGGATCCTAGAGTGAGCAGCACCCCTGACACCTGTTTATATTTGTCAGCCAGGGCTCCCTGATTGGACCTGGTTAAGAGCCCCAATCAGGGAACTCATTCTATGAGATCCACTCGGCTGACCAAGTTCCAATCACTTCAGAGATCTGGGAGTACAGGTTCATAGTTCCTTGAAAGTCGAGTTGCAGCTAGACAGGGTAGTGAAGGAAGAATTTGGTACGCTTGCCTTTATTGGTCAGTGCATTGGGTGTAGGAGTTGCGATATAATGGTACAGCTGTAACATTAGTTAGGCCACTTTTGGACTACTGTATTCAATTCTGGTCTCCCTGCTATGGGAAAGTTGTTGTCAAACTTGAAAGGGTGCAGAAAAGATTTACAAGGATGTTGCCAAGTTTGAGCTAATAGGAAGAGGCCGAATAGGTTGAGGCTATTATCCCTGGAGCATCGGAGGCTGAGGGGTAACCTTATAAAAGGTTTATAAAAATCACTGGGAGCACGGATAGGGTGACTAGCCAAGGTCTTTTTCCCAGGGTAGGGGAGTCTGAAACTAGAGGGCATAGATTTAAGTTGAGAGGGGAAAGATTTGAGAGAGACCTAAGGGGCAACTTTTTCAGGTAAAGGGTGGTGCGTGAATGGAACAAGTTGCCAGAGATGGTGGTGAAGGCTGGTACAATTATAACATTTAAAAGGCATTTGGATGGGTATATGAATAGGGCCAAACGGTGGCAAATGGGACAAGATTAATTGAGGATACCTGTTTGGCATGGATGAGTTAGGTCAAAGGGTCTGTTTCCATGCTATACAACTCTGCCACTCTATGAAAGTGAATTCCTGACTATTTCTGATATCCCTTTTGACCAGTGAGTCTGGGCATCTAATAGCATTTCCATTTTGGTGATTACTTTTGGATATGATTAAGATTTAGTTCATTTCATAATTTTGTGCCCTGAATGTCACAAATGTTTCTGCGGGGTATGTTATATAACACGGGTGTCGCAAAGCAGGTATTGCTAATGTGCCATTGATATTTTTAATTTTAATTATGAGGTTAGTGAAGTAACAAAAATTTTGCCTTTTTAATGAATTTGAATTTTATGCGTAACCTTGTTGTACCAGCATCATGAAAATACTTAATACTATTGATACACATCAGCAAGTCATTCTGATCGATTATCCCACTTCTTTGAGTTTGCAAAAACAACAGAAAATCAGTGTCAAGTTCCCAAATCTCTGTCTTATAGAATTTCATCAGGATTTCTTCTGTTTAAATAAATTTATCGACAACTGATTCGCAGGTCACTTTAATTCCTGACTTTAACATAAATCATTGTTAATTCTTCATCACTAGGTCAAAATTCTGGAATTCCCAACTGAATGTCATTGTGAGACCTCTGTCATCACAAACTCTTAATTTATGTAAAAAGCTCACCATGAGCCAACTCTCTTCTGCAGAATCAATTTTTTAAAAATCATTTCCCTCAATTTCTTTTCTTCAAAGCACGTTAAAGACATTACTTGTTATGCCCCATAACACATGATCCTTATTTTCTGTTTGTATGCAAGGAGCAAACAAAGTACAGCTAATGTTGGAAGTTCCTATTTGGTCTGGAGTTCGGGAAGTTTTTTTGCATACTCATTAATGCATGTTGGCTGTTGAAGCTCAGAAGGGAACAAGACATTTTTATGTAGGGCTCAATAAACTGTGACCTCATTAAATTCTGCTTCAGTCACATGAACCATGAATTTCCAAGAGCTGTGATATTCCTGCAAATGTAATTTTTGGATAGCAACTTTGTAATTTCACTTTGATGCTGCTCTGCCAAATCACGAATTCTGAATAACAGGATATAGAAACAAGGAGAAACATCTAAGATTGCACAATAATCACCCATCACTGTACGATATGGAGTGGTTCAGGACAAAATGTTTTTTTGTTTAACAAAGTTCACTTTTCATTCTAATCTGTTCTTGTAGTTTTAACCCGAAAAAATGATACCGATAATGTAAATTCCCACAAAAGAAATAAGATATAGTGCAAAGAAGGGTTTAGGCCCGAAACGTCAAGTTTTCCTGCTCCTATGATGCTGCTTGACCTGCTGTGTTCATCCAGCCCCATGCCTGTTATCTCTTAATTCTGTACATTGTCTTCCTTTGCCATCTTGTCTATTAGCACAACTGGGTTCCAGTAATGTTGCAACTATAAACAATTTTAACGGCTTCACATTGGAAATGAAAGGAAGAATCTGATTGTTTCTTGCTGTCAGTCCACTTAATAAAACTTTTAACTACACTTTCACCTGATTAAATTTCCAAGAGGATACCCAGCTTTTAGTTACATTTTTAGATTATCTTGCTCTCAGCCCAGTGGGGTTATTACATCTACCTCCTGGGATCCTTTCAAAACATTTGTGCAAGAAACATTTACCTTTTTTCAATAAAGGAATCTGCTGAGAATGCCTTTTCATGGCAAAACTAATGTTATAACACACAGTAAGCAACACAATCTTTACAGACCATAACAATACTCCAGAAGATCTCTATGACAGTACTCGCATAGACTGAATGGTAAATTTTACTAAATCATCTTAACTCTCTAATATGTATGAATGATTTAGTTCTGTTGCATTTACTGCAGAAAAGAAATGTTTTCAAAATCAAATCCCAAGGAATTTGTGCCTTTAGATTTTAGCTGAGTTACGACAGCACTTTAGCAATAAAACAAGCAGATGAAAAGTTTTTTTTTGTAAAGGTTAAACATTACTAAGGGATTATTGCTTTTGTTGTACATTTAGTAGCATTAAAAATGTTATGCACAGGGGGAGTGTGAAAAATGCTATTCAGCCACTGGAACCTGTGCTGCCATTCTAGATCATGAAATATATCAAGCTCTGTCCAAAGCTGATTTAATGACTGAGCTTCCACAGCCTTCTGAAGTACAGAATTGCAAAGGTTCACTACCCTCTGAGTGAAGAAGGTCCTCCTCGTCTCAGTTCGACATGGCATACTTTACTTTTTACGAAACAGTGTTCCTCTGCTTCTACACACAATAGCCTTTCTGCATTTTCTGTCACTATCCCTTTGAGAATTTTGTAAGGTTCCATGAGGTTGTTCATCTAAACTCCAGAGAATACAGGTTCAATCTCCTCTGTCATTTCTCATAGAGCAGTCCTTTCGTTCCGGAAATCAGTCTGGTGAAACTCCGTCTATAGCAAGAATATCTTTGCTTAGACATTAGGACAAGAACCATACACAATAACCGTCTAAAGCAAGACTCCTTTGCTCTTGTACCCAAATCCTCTCACAATAGCAACTAAAATACTGTTTTTGCCTTCAACATTGCTTGTTGCACTTGTACATAAGCTTTCAGTGTCAAAAATACCCAGGTCCCTTTTGACATCAACAGTTTCCAATCGCACACCATTTAAAATGTACTCTGTATCTTCATCCTTTTTTTAAATTCATTAGCGGGATGAGAGTGTCCCCGGCTCGGCAGCATTTATTGCCCATCTCTAATTGCCCAGAGGACAGTCAGAGTCAACCACATTGCTGTGAGTCTGCAGTCACATGTAGGCGAGACCAGTAAGGATGGCAGTTTCCCTCCCTAAAGGACATTAGTGAACCAGACGGGATTTTCAACAATCAACAATGGACTCATGGTCATCATTAGATTAATTCTAGGTATTTTATTGAATTCAAATTCCACCATCTGCCTTGGCAGGATTCGAACCTTGGTCCCCAGAACATTATCTAGGTCTCTGGATTAACAGTCCAGGGATAATACCACGAGGCCACCACCTCCCCTACAAAGTGGATAACTTCACGCTTTCTAATTCAATAAAAATCTTGAATTAAGAGTCTAATGATGACCATGACAACAGTTGATAATTGGGGGAAAAAGCATCTAGCTCATTGAAGACCTTTAGTAAAGGTAACCGCCTTCCTTCCTTGGTCTGGCCTACATGTGGTTTCAGACCTTCAGCAATGCGGTTGACCCTTAATTGCCCTCTGGTCATATTGATGCTCAGGCACTCAGCCACTCAGCCAAGGGTCACATTCAATGGTGGAGTAAGCTCAAAGGGCTAAGTGGCCTACACCTGCTCTTTAGTTAGCAAGTTCATAGGGCTCATTTATTCTTATTCTCTGCTTTATGACTGTTAACCAATCATCAATCCATGTTTGTATATTACTCCTACCCCATGTACTTTTTTGTTTACTGACCACCAGTGTGGAATTTCATCAAATTTCATCTGAAAATCTGAATACATCACAACTATTGGTTTCTCCTTATCAACTTTAATGGGAACACTCTCAAAAACCCTCTCAGGTTTTCCCCTTCATGAACGTATGTTGACTAAGTCCAAGCAAACAATTATTTTCTAAGTATCCAGTAATTACATCCTTTATAATAGATTCTAGTATTTTCCCTGCTACTGCTGTCAGGCTAACAGGTCTGTAGTTCATTCTTTCTTTCCTTAACTGTGGAGTTACTTTTGAAATCTTCCATAATGTAGGAACTGTAGCGAAATTAATGAAATTATATGTAATGTATAGAATTAATTTATAAAATGAAATTCCACAAGTTTGGTACAGATCAGTGGTATTTCACTTTAGGAAGAAAAGCAGCACTTACATTTCTATAAGTAAAACTAAGGTCACCATAGTCCCAGCGAATCATGGGGCTGCTTTTTCATTAGACAGAAGCAACCGGTAGTGAGTTAACCTGACTGTCACCTCAAAGGCACAACTGTACAGAAGGAAGACTGGGAAACCAATAGTGTGGAGAACTCAAAATGCTTGGTACCCAAACGGTTAAGAGGAGAAAGCGCACCACCAGCAGCTGTGATTTCCATGGTTCCAACGACATTGATAGAAAGAGTAATGAAGTTCTGAAGGCAGATTTTAGGGAGTTAGCAAAGAAATATGGAAGCAGGACCTTAGAGACAGTAATCACCAGGTTATTCCCATTGTTACGCACCAGTGAGTGTCAGTACGGGATAAGATAAATACATAGCTGGAGATACAGGATGAAGGGCTTTAGATTGCTGGGACAAAGGGACCAGTTCTGGGGCTTTTTCTAGGCTTGTACCTGAGCATAGCTAGGAAAATATCCTTTGTGGGATGGTTTATTACAGCTATTGAGAAGAGTTTAAACTAATTTGGCTAGGATTGTGAACATGGAGCTAACATTAAGGGGCGCAAAGAATTGGTACAAACAGATAGCATTAGGGTAAGAAATATTAAGACATTTGTTGAGTTCAGAGTAAGACGGAATGCAATCAGGTCTAAAGCAAGTTTACAATGCCTATATATGAATATGTGTGTATAGTCAATGAGTTGCAAGTAGCTATGTGACGGTATGATATTGTGGTTATAATGGAGACCCATTTCACAAAATATTCCTAGCTACCAATTATTAAGGAGAAACAGTGAAAGTGTGGCTGTATTGCTTAAGATAATATTACTGATGGCTGGGCAGGTTGAGAAAGCAGTTCACAAGGCATCTGGGCTTTATAAATAGAAGCAGGAAGTACAAAACCAAAGTTATGATTAACCATTACAAAACACAGGCTCTGCCTCAACAGGAGTATTGTGTTCAACTCCAGGAATACACTTTAGGAAGGATATCATGGATCATATGATTTTCCTCTCTACTTACGTATATAACAAGACTGCAGCAAATAACCATAATAATCTACCTGAAGACTTTGAGTTAATGCCCACTTATTTTGACAATCTGCAACTCCTGAACAGGAATCTTACCTGTTTAAAATCATGAGGTGTCTAAAACATAATAAATTGGGAGCAAGGTAGACAAAAACAGGAGACTGGAAGAACACAGCAAGGCAGGCAGCATCTGGAGGGTTACACCCGAAATGTTGACTGCTCCTTTCCTCCATCTGCATCTGCAGTTTTTATTTTAAATCTCTGAATGGGGAGAAACTACTCCTACTGGCAGAATGTCCAAAAACCAAGGCAACCTTTTAAAGTGATTGGCAAAAATTACCAGAGTTAACATATGGAAAATATTTCTTCTTAAAAATGCAGCCAGTGATTGGTATCTGGAATGCACCATCTGAGCATACAGCAGAGGCATGTTCAATTGTAGCTTCAAAACGGAACTGGTAAATGGGCGGGGATTAAGACTAGCTGAAACTATCTTATAGATAACAGGCATAGACATGATGGATCAAATAACATCCTCTGTGCTGTAAACAATCTACAAATCTTTGAACACGTCCTGGAACAAAACTTAAATCCTTTGACTCAAGCTGTGACAAAACATAACAACAATGAAACGTCAACACTACAGTATTTGTCTAGACATTGTTGAAATTCTGCATTTCCATCTTTATGTCTTAGGATTAATTTTGAAAGATCACAGATTCTTAGTTGGAGATCTTGTCTTGGAACTACCAACAAAAAATACTCAAATCTACAGAAAAGAAGATCGTCTTGCCAATAACTTTTTCAAAAGAAACGGAGCATTCGGAACCATTTTGTAAACTCTGGTTTCTGAACAAAATACAACATTACTCATCACTTCATTCAGAAAATGTTGATCAGCACAATAGGCAGCATACAAATGTTTTCAGAACCAAATCAAATTCTATACAAAATGATGTACCTTTACTAATCAATTGTTAGTCTGTCAGATATGTGGATTAAAAGGAGAAAGCAAAGATGGCAATGATTAAAGCACAGTAACACTTTGCTACATTAGCGTATATTTAATAATTGTTGGAAAGATGTTCAGTGACAAATATGAATGCCCTAATCTTCATGTCAGTCTGCCACCTACTGTCCAGCAAACTGCTCAGCCAGTTGACATAATGACAACTTAAAAACCATTGCACTCAACATCAAGTAACCTAGAAAACGATACTAAACACCAGAAATTTTGTACTGGTAGGAATTATCAACCTAATTTATTGTTAAAATTAGTCTCATTAAGAGGTGCAGAAGTTTCAATGATCAGAAATGAAATCAAGGAATAATTGACTTGCACAGAGCAGTCAGTCACAACACATTTTATAACAATGAGCAACTTACAAAGCATGGTCACCGTAGTAATGGAGGAAATGCAGTAACCAATTTGATCCAGAAAGAGCAATTAAATCAGCGGTCAGGTCACCGGTTTGTCATCTCACATGATGCATAAATGTTGTGCAATACAATGGATGAACTCTTCTGCTCCTCTTTAAAAAACGTTGTGGAATTTTTTTGATGACCAACAAAGGAGACAAACAGGGCCTCGACGTATCTTAATAAATGTTACAAAGAATTTCAGCAATGAACAGGAGATCAAGAGTCCCCTTAAAATCAAAGGTCAAGTACAAAATACAATTTATTTTCTAGAAATACACATTGAAAAAATTCCATATTTCAAACATACACCCCCAACAAGACAATACAAATTTTATTTCTGCATTATGATTTCAAAAAACTAGTACCATATAAAACTCAATTATGAATAAAGACAAGGTGGCTCAGTTACTAATGTTTCACCTAACTGAAGTAGACATTTACTCATGCTTATAGGTTAAATCGGATTTAAATTTGGTCAAAAATTCAGTTGCAGATAGCATTTGCCCTCATACACACTCATAATTGACTTCAAATTTTGTCAGTGTATAAGTAAAGGAGACAGAGTGACTATACTGTGGTTGAGCCTACATAGACAAACTGAAAATAACCGTTATTGACCACAACGGTCCAAAGGTGGTTTCGCATTTTTGGTAAACTACAGACATTGCACATAAAAGAAGCAATTGGTCTGGTTTCTCTGAAAGTGAATTACTTTGGTTTCAAAGTAGTAAACATAAATTAAATACTCTATCGTGGATCTTTGGTCGTCTTTACCTTTAGGTCATGTTACATTCAAATAGGGAGCTACAAATGACAGGACCCAACAGTCACAGCACTCTGGATTTCCAAATGGTGACTTGAATAATTTTTTATATGAATTAATTTATCCTGTCACAATTATAATCTCCAACTGCATTTGAATGAAGTGTATTGTGCTGCATCATCAGTATAAGGTCCACAATGCCATATGCCAAACCGCTCACATTAATAAGCACAGAGATAAAAGGTACTGCAGATGCTGGAGAATCCGAGATAACA
>JAHRHZ010000082.1:11491694-11584844 GCA_024137785.1 Ginglymostoma cirratum | reverse complement strand
CTGTGTTCATCCAGCCCCATGCACATTAATGAGCACGTTTGTTTCTGATATTCCCCACACAGGTTCAGAAACGTGACCAATGGATTCAGTCAGAGCTGTGGTTGTTGTTGCTGTGGCCATGGTGCAACCATCGCACAAATAAACCATGGAGGAACCAATGTGCCAGGAAGTCCAGGACCAGCCACAACCTCCCACATTAGCCAAACGGCCTCTGGACGAAGCGGGTGCAGGTGAAGGTCTTTTCACGATGTGGAGATGCTACAGGGGGCCCAGAATCTATCGTCCTTGATGCCATTTTGCAGTGTCACTGCAGACCGCCAATGTCCCAGAACACGGGCATTCAACTTCATTAACTGCTGGAGGGGTCTTGAGTGTTGAAGGGGTTGGTCATCCCAATGGCAGCTGCGCTAATGTTTTTTTTATGCAAACGACTGGCTGTTTCCAAGGATCCACGGGGGATTTGTGTGGGATCTCTAAATTGTCCGCAAATGTATCAAGGCTGTTACCAATACAGTTTGCTAGAGCATCAACATTCTTTCTCCCTCAGCACTCCACCCTCCCCACCCACCAACCCCAAACTCCCACAATTGCAGAAGTGCTGCCCCCTCCACACTTCACATCAACTCTGATGAAGACTCATGCAGACTTGAAATGTTAGCTTGCTTTCTCTCCATGGATGTTGCCTGACCTGCCAGCATTTTTTGTTTTCAGCTGCTGGAGATCACACTGCTTCCTGTTTCCCTATGATGAGATCAGCGCTGCATCCCTCGCAGGAGGATTTGCCAAAATGCTGGGTTCGCCCAAGTGAGGGGCACTACAGACTGCACACTCAGTGGAGGGTCCAGCCTGTGGACAGTGCCATATCATAATGCAGCTGACTTCATCAGCATAAAAGGATTGCATTCGATCAACGTAAAAATCATCAATCATTGGTACCAGTCTGCACCAAACAACCTGAAAGCTGCTGTGTTGCCCATATTCAAGAACTCTAGCGTTTCTGCTTTGTTTTAAAGGCCAGATGCCTTACAAGGATGGTTACTGGAAGAAAAGGCTACCCACTGCAACCATGGCTGATGCCTCCATTTTGTAACCTCTTTGAGGGTAGATACAATGCAGCCTGCTCTTCCACCAAGGCCGTCATGGAGCAGGTAATGGGCCTCCTGAACAGGAGTTTACAATCCTTACATCATTCTGCGAGCCCTTGCAGTTCAATCCAGACAAAGTGTGCCGCACAATGCTTGCGTGCCATGCTGTGCACTGCACAGGTGGAGGAGACAAAGACGGTATGTGATGGATGCTGAAGGACAGCAGGAGTCTTTCTAGAAGGAAGTACGTTGAGAAGGAAGAATGTCACCTTCACCCAGATACAGCAGTGCAGCGTTGGGCATAACACGTTTAACAGGGCTTAATTGACACCTGCTTCCGATAGATCTGCATTGCACATAGTCATCAGTGACTGTAAATTTGTTGCTGCTGGAAAGACAAGCAGTCCCTGTTTGTTCCCAGAAGCAAAAGCAGCTTTATTTTGTTTATTTTTTTCCTTGCTTTGCTTGTTGTTCAGTGATAGTTTCAACTGAAGACTTTCAAACAAGTAATGCTCCTACATTGACCAATGATGAGACATTGAGAGTCGCTGGGCATTACAGAAAGAGTAGCACTCTCTGGGACAGGGTCCTAGCACGCTATGGGGCTAAGGATGGGTGGCCACTGGAGCTTCAATCTTGTAGCTACAGATACAAGAGCAGTTGATCCGAAAAGTAATGATATGAAGTAGCTATATGTTTACGAATGTGTAATTCTATTTCCAACCGTGTCACCAAGGTCCTCAGAAGCTGTTCTTTGTTAATTTCGCCCCCACAAACATGCACGATGAGGGGCTATTGATGGCTGGCAGCGATAACTTGATGCAGGGCTGGGCTTTACATTTGGCGCTGGCACCAGAACTCTCAAGAGCTTTCAACAATACTTCCACCACAGGTGAGCAGAAGATAGCACAGGCGTAGTACCATAGAGGTGTAGTGCATACACAATAAGGTGAGCAATGAGGAATTGCACGAGATCACTTACTGGCATTCACAGAGCGAAACCCTGCATGAAATCCCCAATATTGACTGATTTCTGGTAAAACTCAGCCCTATGTATCACAACTAGAAAAAAAACCAACTACATCATATGGTACCATTCTCATGCCAACTGGCACCAACTACAATAATTTGGAACTGTTCTTCACAAAATTCTAGCTGTCATATCATAAATGATCATCCAACAATGCTACAACTTTCAGCATACATTGTGACAAATGTACATTAAGTGTTGCCCTAGATCAGTTTTATTCCAAAATCTATATCAAATAAATTGTTGAGATCATTTTTGTTCCAATAGTGTACTTTTATCTGATCATTGGTCTGAAGCCAGATGCCTATTAGTTAGAATGTGATGTCTAGTTTGGAGCTTAGCAAGGAAGTTTCTATTGATGGGATTGTTGATTCAAAATTGATCCTTAAGGCTTTTGCAAGAAGAATGGCTACCTGGATGAACCTTGTGATAAAGGAAGACAAAAATCAGCTAGCACTTGGCTTTGAGTGGTTAGCTTGAAGCTTAAGATGCAAGGTGGTCTTTTATCTGAGATTGAAATTAATGACAATATCAAAGATAGAGAAAAATAAACTTACAGATTTCCAATTCTTAAGATCCCAGTGATCACAAGCCCATGAAACAAAACTGTTGAGAAATGAAAACAGAAATTGCTGGGAAAATTCAGCAGGTCTGACAGCATCTATAGAGAGAAAGCAGAGTTAACATTTCGGGTCTAGTGACCCTTCTTCAGAACTGTTGAGAACACAGCCCATAATTTATTAACTGACAGTAAACTGGCTAATTTGAGGTTTAAAAAATTGAATCGGAAATAGAAACATTTCAAAGTTATTCAGAAGAATACTCCTTGGAAGAGAGCATCGCAGAGAAGTATTGGGCTGCATTTGACCAACTCTGGTTTAGGATTATCCTATGGTGTTGATAAAGGAAAATGCTCAAAATTGGATAACTATAACATGGCCTGGGTCTGATGCATTTCATTTGTGAAGGTAAGATGTCACTAAAATTGTCAGCTACAAGACACATTGCAGAAATTCGACAAAGCTCCTTCCAGACACACAACCATTTTGATCCAAAAGGACGAGGCCAGCAGCTACTTGGGAGCAACACCACCTGAAAGTTCTCCTCCAGGCCACTCACCATCCTGACTTGAAAATATATATTACCATTTTCAGTGTTCAGTCGGGTCAAAATCCTGGAATTCCCTCCATAATGGCATTGCGAGTTGACCTACAGCACATGGAGTGCAAAAGTTCAAGAAGGTGGCTCACCACTACCTTTGAGGACAATTAGAGACTGGTAATAAATGACGGCCCAATCAGCAACACCCATTTCCTACGAGTGAATAAAAATTACAAACAGAAGTGCACTATGTGCAATGTGGTCTCATAACTAATTGCAGTGAACGTCAACAATATTATGTAAACGAGTATGTGCTCACAAAGTTGCAGAAATTACTAATGCAAGTTTTTGGGGAAATTACAGTATTTCCTGCATTAGTTGGAAAAAAAAGCAGAACTAAAAATGCCAAAACTGTGAAATGACGAACAGGAAATCTGCTTGGACTTCTGTGATTAACTATTTTCTAAAAAAAAACTAATCAAAGCTGCAAAATAAAACAGTCAACTTCATGAGACTAACCGACAGCAGCTTTTCAAGGACTCGCGTTGGGCGAATTATAAAACTTAATATTTTAACTAACCAAAACAAATTTGACCAAAATTAAGTGGAAATAATGAAGTAACACTCTTCTTTGAGGTGATTTGAACAAAATCGATACAGGATGACATTTCTGTTGTGTGAATCAGAGAATCCGCTAACAAAATTAAGATACAATGCAGGACATTTTTTATTGATAAAAGCTATCGATTTATGGTGACTGACAGTGAGCTCAATCTCTCAGTAGTATTCTAGAGATCAATTAAAGTGCTCTGAACATTTTTCTCACAGAAGTCAAAAATGATGACCTTGACTATTTTTTAATCTTTCATTTTGTAGTGTTCAAAAGTCAAGACAGCAACCTAACTGTCAACCACAACAGATTAAACGGTAGATACATGAAGTTGAGGAGTGCACACACTAGAAGACACAGAGATCGTTGTTTACTCTAGAAGGGTGCACGCATTAGTTCTCTTGTCTCATAACAGGTCATGGGACTGCAGTTAAATATCACAGGTTTATCAATGGGTACATTTTCCACAATCGTCCTGGAGCCTCTGGGAACTAAAAACTTCTGCAGGACTGAACTTAAATAGATTCTGGTTGTGATGGGAGTGAAGTGGAAGAAGGTTGGATGGTAGGAATCAGGCGATCACTTGATGAAACTTGCAAAAGTATTCCAAGCACAGCTGACAAACCTAGGCTGCACAGTTTGAGCCATGCGAAGCTTGGTTTAATTAACGTATGCATTCTCCTTCCTACTTCATGCCACAGGTACACTGCTTTCAAAACTTATCTGACATTACATCTACATCCCTTCTAATACTAGGTCTCACAAGTACAGCACAGGTAACCAGCAGCTTTCCTGCTCAGGAAGTGGAGATAGTTATCTGAAGCATATCCTGTCTGCTACTCACCTCAAAACAACCGTGCATCACATAGCAGGTACAGAAACATCATGAAATAAATTTGTTCATTGTTTGCACCTTTCAATTTGAAGTAAACTATATTCAACTGTGTAAAAACTATAAATGATAGAAGAGTTTGATGGATTCTTTCAGCTGATGTTTGTGTGAAATGTTCAACCACAAAATGTTATAAAATACATTTTCTAACATAAATTACAAAGGATTTATTTCAATTTTGCACATTGGGCAGAATACACATCTAGCCTTAGAAATGCACTCATGCTGTACAACATGCCGAGCAAGAAGTGTGGGATTTATTTCAAGTCCAGGTATGCTAGAGGCATCTTGAATTACATGTGTCTGTTGCTGTCCAGTGTGCATGCCACAGCTAGTGAAAATAATGAATAAACCATTCAAATTAGAATCTGAGTTATGGTGCAGGACCTTCTGCTCATTTTGGTCCAAGTGCAACACGTGTTAGCAGACAGGAAGGCTATTTAAAGGGATCAGGTTGTATATGCAGCTTAATTCATAGCCTGTTTGTGCACAAGCTTAAGAACTAGGAGCAGGAGTAGGCTGTCCGGCCCCTCGAGCCTGCCCGCCATTTAATAAGATCATGGCTGATTTTTTTGAGACTCAGCTCCACTTACCCGCCCACTCACCATAACCTTTAATTCCTTTACTGTTCAAAAATTTATCTAGCCTTGCCTTAAAAACATTCAGCGAGGTAGCTTCAACCACTCCACTGGGCAGGGAATTCCACAGATTCACAACCCTTTGGGTGAAGAAGTTCCTCCTGACCTCAGTCCTACATCTGCTTCCCTTTATTTTGAGGCGACGCCCTCTAGTCCTAGTTTCACCTGCTAGCGGAAACAACCTCCCTGCCTCCACCTTATCTATTCCCTTCATAATCTTATATGTTTCTATAAGATCTCCCCTCATTCTTCTGAATTCCAATGAGTATAATCCCAGTCTACTCAGTCTCTCCTCACAATCCAACCCTCTCAACTCTGGAATCAACCGAATGAATCTCCTCTGCACCCCCTCCAGTGCTAATATATCTCTTCTCAAGTAAGACCAAAACTGCACACAGTACCCCAGGTATGGCCTCACCAGGAACCTGTACAGCTGCAGCATAGCCTCCCTGTTTTTAAACCCCATCCCTCTAGCAATGGCAGACAAAATTCCATTTGCCTTTTTAATCACCTGCTGCACCTGCAATCCCACCTTCAGTGATTCATGCACAAGGACGCCCAAGTCCCTTTGCACAGCAACGTGCTGCAATTTTTTACCATTTAAAACACAGTCCATTTTGCTGTTATTCCTACCAAAATGGATGACCTCACACTTATCAACATCGTACTCCATCTGCCAGACCTTTGCCCACTTAGACTATCTATATCCCTCTGCAGACTTTGTGTCTTCTGCACACTTTGCTCTACCACTCACCTTAGTGTCATCTGCAAATTTTGACATACGACATTTAGCCCCCCAACTCCAAATCATCTATGTAAATTGTAAACAATTGCGGTCCCAACACTGATCCCTGAGGCACACCTAGCCACTGACCGCCAACCAGAAAAATACCCATTTACGCCTACTCTTTGCTTTCTACTGGCCAACCAATCCTCAATCCATGCCAATACACTACCTGTAATACCGTGCAACGTTATCTTATGTAGCAGCCTTTGGTGTGGCACTTTGTCAAATGCCTTCTAGAAATCCAGATACACCACATCCACAGGTTCCCCATTGTCCACCGTGCAAGTAATGTCCTCAAAGAATTCCACCAAATTAGTTAAACATGACCTACCCTTCATGAACCCATGCTGGGTGTTCCCAATGGGACAATTTATATCCAGATGTCTTGCTATTTCTTCCTTAATGACAGATTCAAGCAGTTTCCCCACTACCGAAGTTAAGCTAACTGGCCTGTAGTTGCCTGCTTTTTTGTCTACTTCCTTTTTTAAAGGGTGGTGTCACATTGGCTGTTTTCCAATCTGCAGGAACCACCCCAGAGTCCAGTGAATTTTCAGCTTGTTGGCAGGCTGTCCAGAAAACCCAGTGTTTCCTGGTATAAGCCTGTCAGCCCTTGTTTGTAACGAAGACCTTCCGAACCCTCTGCAGAGTAGGTGTGCAATTGTTGCCTCTAGCAAGCTGCCATCAAACACTTCTGCTCTGCCAGTATGATCATGTCTCTGTCCTTGCGAGTGATGATCGACACAGACAGCACGTAGGTGACCTCAGCCTCCTCCAACAACAGCACGCTATTTGGCATTGTGTGTGATTGTTACCTGAGAAAAAAGCAGGTAGCTTTGATTTTGACAGAGTATAAAACAGATGATAGTGAATAAGCAGCTCGTGACGCATACATCCTCATCTTATTTTCCACTCATCCATTCAAGACAGCTATAAAACAGGCCTTTGGTTCACAATCCTGTCTGTTAACCCATCGAACAAAGTCAAAAGCTACTCTAGTGACAGTCCTCTGAGATGTTTAGGGAATTTTCTTGAGGGAACAGCTTGCGTGTATCGTGCAACATGTAAGCTGTGGGGCAGCACGAGTTACAATAGTTGAGCATGTGGGTTGAAGGAAGGGGTGGAAGAGTGAAGTACAGTGGCTATAAAAGAACAAAGGAAGGCTGAAGAGAGGAACATGGAGTGTGGTGAAGCTTGACACGTTAGATATGTAAACAGAAAGTAAGAGAGCAATATTCTTACCTTGCCAATTTGATATGGCTATAATAATGTGTGCAACATTGCAGCCATTTCTTTGAAGCAAAGGTTGTGGTATTAATCTGCTCTTCACACCACAGGCAAAGTTAATGGAAGCCTTCTATCCTCTGGGAAGGCAGAGGATCCTCTTACCTACTACTTGAAGTAGTGATACCTGAGAACCTTGCTACCCTCTCATTGCATTCTGCAGTAACATCTGTGTTGAGAAATACTTCATTGAAGTGGCATCAGAAACACACAAATTCTAACTCCCAAAACATGCAGAAGGACTAATGCCCCAGGCATGATAATTAGCAGGCAGCACAAACATTACTTGTTGCCTGGGACAACATTATTGCTTGCATGTGACATAGGCACCACCCGCAGCACATCCATTTTTGGATACGGCCGGATCTTTTGGCTTTTAAGTTAATGCCAACAGTCTCCAATTCGTTCCTAGTCTCACTGCATCTACTGTACTGCGCTCTCACACAAGCACACTTTCAGACACTTTAAATTTCTCCTTTGCCAATTTTAATCTCTCTTGCAGGTAGAGAGTTCCTCAGGTACAAGACTACAAATTCAAACTTAACAATTGAGACTGCAGTATATCTGATTAGCATACATATTTTCCAACTATAACACAAGCAACAGGAGGAGAAACCCTAGTGTTTCTTTATTTAATCATTGTGGAATGTGGGTTTCACTGGCTAGGCCTAAATGTGATTAAAATTCAACTGCATTGCTTTGAGTCTGGAGTCACATGTAGGACAGACCAATGAGGATGGCAAATTACCCCCATGAATTAACAGGATTAGGGTTTGTGATGGTGGGATTTGATCCCATGCTCCCTAGGACTGTAACCCAGCGTTCTGGATTACTAGTCCAATGACATTTACGCTGACCCTCAATCTATCAATCCAAGCACCAACATCATTTGTTAGACAGACATTATACCAGAGTAGATTTTATTTTGCTGATCTTCAAGTTTGTCTTTGCTGTTGTGTTTTGAGCAAATTTTGTGCAAAATGAGCACGCTCTTTTTAAATTTGGGATTTATTTGTAAAAAGCCAAACAGGAAGTTGAGCAAATTACTTCGTTCTTTTTCAAACAAAAGCCTCATGCTTAAAATGCATGTGCATTTTGCTTTGATTGAGCTAAACAGGGGCTTCCATTTCAAATCAAAGCTTGGTATAATCAAAAGGACAGCAGTAAAGGACATTTAGAGTTCCTGCAGGAAATGATTGTTACTAGGCATCCCTTGGTGAAACCGCGCATCATCCACATATGGTAAACAGTTCCCTGCTTCATTAGTACTCTGTACGTGAGTTAAAGTCTGTGCAGGACTAGCAAGAGATGCCTGTAACCATAGCAGATCAAGCAGCGCGCCACAGATATTGAGGCAAATAGCTTACTTTGGAGTATGCAACAGGAGGGAAAGACAAGTTGTCAACTGCACTTCCCGTGGGGTATTCACATTGTATCAATGCCAACTGAAGGAAATTTGAGTGTGGCAGTGATTTGTTACCAATTTTCTCTTTAAAAAGACACTCAATTTTGAAATGAAACAAAACACATTTCAATTAACTTGTTTCTCTTTCCCCAGAAACAGATTGTCACAGGCTTGATAGAACCAGTTCCTGAAAAATGGGCCAAATATATAAGATTTAAAGATGTATACAGTGATTGTGTAGAAATTATTTAAATTTCATCAAAATTCCAAAGTAAGTCACTCTTCATTACTGAATTGGAATGTTGGGTATGTTGCAGCTTGAAAATTCCATGACAGGACATTAGTGGGGAATTATCAAGATATGCTGGAAATGACAATGCCTGCCTAATTTAACACAGGGCTGTTGTCATTCAGAACAGTACGCAGGAGGCCTCAGCTAGAAATTACTAATGTTTCCATAGAATTTACTCCAGTGTTAAAAATTAATTCTAAAATAACATACAAGTGCAGTCCAAGCTTTTCAAAATAGAGGTTTTAAGCTCACGTTTAAGGGTTTGTTTCGAACACGCACATCATTACATATTTTGCTCTTGCCACAGAAACATGAACAAATGATCACCTCCTGCTCTATTTGTATGTTTCCAAGCTTCGAAACAAACCCCACTTTTTTTTGATTAAAAAAAAAACTGCAGTTCACTGACTTCAGCTATTTAAGGTATTGGGCAGTCACAAGGCCAAAAAACCTGGCCTGTACTCAGTTTTCTAATCTCATTTGCCTTTGATTTGGGAGGGCAAAACTTCCATGGTTCCTAATCCTGATATCCTTATCCAATGATCCTGCTGGAGTTACACATACATGCACATGTTGGATGATGATGAGATCAGGTTTGACTGCGGACAAGTATTATCTCAACATTCTGTCTAGGTCTATTTACAAAGGTACCAGAAAATGACAGGTTACAGAGTATTTTACTTGCTGTAGAAATGCTTGTTATCACCATGACATAAGAAACTGGCCATGGATATTGCAGAATCAAGGAATCCCAACACACATTTTTACAACTATTATGCACAAAGATTATATTTGTCATGCACGTAAGTATATGGGCTAACATTAAGCTATAACATTAAAAACAGGAGTATGCTTCCAGTAGAATGGCACTCTTCAAGTAATCCAAAGCAAGATGGAGTATTTATACCCTCAGACATGCTATGATATA
Source organism: Ginglymostoma cirratum (assembly GCA_024137785.1). NCBI lineage: Eukaryota > Metazoa > Chordata > Chondrichthyes > Orectolobiformes > Ginglymostomatidae > Ginglymostoma > Ginglymostoma cirratum. The sequence continues at coordinate 11,574,795 of JAHRHZ010000082.1, read as the reverse complement.
GCAATGATAACATGTGCTTGCCTCTTAAAGATATTGGGTGGCATGGTGGCACAGTGGCTAGCACTGCTACCTCACAGCACCAGGGACCTGGGTTCAATCCCAGCCTCGGGCGACTGTCTGTGTCGAGTTTGCACGTTCTCCTCGTGTCTGCGTGGGTTTCCTCCAGGTGCCCCAGTTTCCTCCCACAGTCCAAAGATGTGTAGGCTAGGTGGATTGGCCATGCTAAAATTGCCCGTAATGTTCAGGGTTGTGTAGATTAGGTGGGTGATCCAAGGGTCGGTGTGGACTTGTTGGGCCGAAGGGCCTGTTTCTACACTGTAGGGATTCTACATATGTTGGAAATACTGACTGTAAAACACAAGTTGGTAAGATATAACCAGTGGAGTAAAATCAATGACTTGGATGAAGGAACAAAAAGTATGGTTACTAAATTTGCTCTGATGGGTAGGAGAGTAAACCACGGAAAGGACATAGCAGAGAGTGTGGAATGGGATAAGATAGGTGACAGACAGGACAAAAATTCAATAGATGGCATTGAATGTGAGAAAATGTGAACTTGCCAATGGCAATTCTTAGCTGACTGGCACATGGTCTGATGATCTGGTGTTCTTACTGGTCATACGATCTAGTAATTTTGCTGTGTTAACATAAGCAAAGAACATGGGTAAACTCAATTACATGCCACAAAGCAAATGTTAAACAAGAGCAATCCGACAGATAATTGAAGAGGAGAGAATATTAAAGGATAATTCTGGGAAATGGGATTAGTGAAGATAACTTGAAAGCGTTAATATTTCATTCAGTGCTGAAACTTAAGATTTCATGAACATGAGTAAAAACATCTTCACATACACACACCCATGAAATTACACAATTGCAGAAACAAATCGCGCAAGAACAAAGCACCCAACAACAAAATTCACTCAATAGCCTATTTCTGATTTTTGGTTCCTCCCAGTTCTCTGGGACTAAATCACTGTTCCACTTTCAAACTACACTGGCTATTGCAATTCTGCTTTACCAGCAACCAGCATTTATTTATTCGCTCGTGAAGAAGACCGTCTTTGTGATTGCTCATGAGTGGGGCACAGTTTCATCATTTTGCTCAAGACTCACATTCCAAAATTGTTTGAGTATAATTAGTCAAGACAGATGTGCTCCATATTGATTCAACCCATCAAACAAATAATTTCATGTATATGAATACTTTTATGAATCAAAATGGAGATATACTAAGAACAATAATAATCTTCGATAACTTTTGAAGAATCTTCTTTTGATGTGTATTTTCATAAATTCTATTTGTAGATAAACAGGCAGCAATAAACTCCATTCCTGGTTATTACCAGTGTCTATTTTTCATTGCTCCTCAGGTCACTACATTTGTTCATTTCATTTAAGTTGTTTGCAATGATATCCTTGCTTCCAATAGTTGGGAGTAAATAAAAATTCACACTTCCTATGATAAAATCACATACTATATCTTCAATTTCAATAAGTAATGGAGATGAATAATGAGGGAAAAAATAAAGTGCAGTTGTGGGTATTTTTCGCCTGGGACAAGATACTGGTTAAATAAAGTCTCCCCTGTCTCAGATATAACAGTCAATGCCGAAGTTCAAAATTGGAAAACATAAATTGTTCAACAAAAGACCATTTGCTGTGTTATGATTTTCACTTATTTCAAAATACAAACCCTAGTGTCGTAAATCTAGTGCTGTTGATATATCTAAATGAGCAGGCAAAAACATTTATCATGGGAAGATAAACAGTGTGAAAATGAAACACATGACCAATGCAGTTTTGGTAGAAAGTCTTGGAACTCAACCTTCTAATGAAGTATTATTGTGGAATACGACAGCTTTAAAGGAACATCAAAAATCTCTTGGCTATGTTATACAAATATAGAGAAACTCAACGTTTTTGTTTTCCTTATTCATTCTCAGGATGAGGGCATTGCTGGCCAGGCAGCATTTATTGCCCATCCCTAATTGCCCAGGGGGCAGTTAAGAGTCAACCACATTGCTATGGATCTGGAGTCACATGTCGGCCAGACCAGGTAAGGATGGCAGTTTCCGTCCCAAAAGGACATTAGTGAACCAGATGGGTTTTTCAGATTGTTGTACAGATAACATTAGAATATTCTGGCTAGCCAATGAAGAGGGCAACAGTCTGATATTTTCACGTCAGGTACAGTCAATGGGGAAACTATTATATAGAAGTTGCCCCTACCCACCCACCCATAAAGAAAGCTTGGCAAAATAATCAGCTGTATTTTAGGAACTGATTAACCTGTACATGTCTCCAATATAGGTTCTATGCAATATTTCAGTGATGAGTACATAGACTGCTCCTCCTCAAATAAAATTTTAAATTCTGCAGATGCTGGAAATCTGAAACAAAAACAGAAAATTCTGGAGAAACTCAACAGATATGGCAGTATCTGCCAAGAGAGAAACAGTGTTCTGACAAAGGGTCACTGGACCTGAAACATTAACTCCATTTCTCTCTCTCCACCATCTGCCAGACCCGATGAGTTTCATCAGCACTTTGATTTTGCTCCTAAAATAAAGGTGTGTTTGGAAGTAGGCAACCCAGCTTAATGCTAATGTACTAATTCTACACAAAAGGAACAAGAAAACCAGCTGGTCAATCAAGTCTGTCCTATCTCACATGATTAAACCATTCAACCCACTGGAGGCTCAGTTCACTTCACAGCCAAGGAATTGCTTCACATACCAAAGTTGCGCTTTTCATAAGAAAATCAGTTTACAACTTAAAATAAATAATTTGTACCATGAATCATGTTTTGAATCATAGAATCATGGAATCCTACAGCACGGAATCAGGCTATTCAGCCCTTTGAGTCCACACTGACCTTCCGAAGAGCATCCCACGCAGACCCACCCATCTATTCTGTCCCTGTAACCTTGCATTTCCCATGGCAAATCCACCTAGCATCTCTGAACACTATAGACAATTTTATATTGCCAATCCAGCTAGCCTGCACACCTTTGGACTGTGGGAGTAAACTGGAGGATACTCGTGCAGACACTGGGAGAACATGCAAATTCCATACAGCCAGTTGTCTTAAGCTGGAATCAAACTCAGGTCCCTGGCACTGAAGCAGCAATGCTAACCACTGAGCCACCGTGCTGCCTGAATTTCAATAAGTAATTTGTTTTGACTTCACCTCTCTTTAACCCATCATTAATGCTATTGTTTCATTTTCCAAAAGTCTCTAATCTGAATTCCTCACTTTTATTGACATCATTCCTCCTTTTTTGGCTCAACATCCATATATTTATTAACAGACACTGGGATTGTTTTTCTCTATTGTAAGTTGTCAGTTGCACAGACTTGCCTCTTGACCAGTAAAGAAATGAAAGCAGCCAATGCAGCATGTCACATGAATTGTTTGAGCAAGAACCAGGGAGAATACAGTAAGTCAGGAATTGAAAAGGAGAAGTCTTTGGCAAAGAATACGAGAATGGAATGGCATTAATTCAAAGAGAACCCGAAAAACATTTTACTAGTATAAAAGCAGTAGGTAGGGAGCAAGAGTTCATCTGAAACAGAGTGCAAATCTGAAAATTTGGGGAATAAGGGAGTGAATCCCAACATTTAATGCATCTTAACCAGTTCTGCTTTCTTGTAATTAACATTTAACTTAAATTTGCTGTTTTAACTTTCTTCCAGGGTTTGGGCAGGGCTAGACAAGCTTTCTGAACAGCAGGTAAGATTAGTTAATTAACTAGTTTAATCCAGTTCTGTAACAATCAGAAAGTTCACTCAAGTAAATTACAGGATGAAGACAGTAGGAGCAAATCGGTCATTCTCATTCTTCCTCTCTATGTTTATTTTCCCGTTTCGCTCAAATTCCCATATGTATCTGCAGATTTGGATTCGTGTGTGTTTGGCTCCGACTCTCTCTGAATACCGATCAATTTTAACAAAATAAAGTTGGATCCTGCAAGAATCAATACTTGGGCCCCAGCTGTTCATGATAAACATCTGGAATAACGTGTGCAGTTTCGGTCTCCTCACATCTCAAATACTGCGCGCAGTTTTCTTTCTGAAGTAAGGATGTAAACACATTGCAAATGATGCAAAGGAAGTTTACTAGATTGATACTTGGAAAAGACAGATTGTCTTAAGGAATAGATTGGACAGACTGGGCTTGTTTTCATTTGAGTTTGGGAGAGGAACAACATGATTGAAATTTATGACATCCCGAATAGTCTTGGAATTTAGACTATTTTAAAAAGAATGACATATGATTGTGGTTTAGTGCAATTTGTGACCTTTCCTTAAAAAATCCTTAAGTTATTCTGGAACAATTACCTAAAAACACCAGTTCCAAGAACACACGTGACTGCAAACAAAGGTTTGGTAGAACCCCTAAGTGTTCACAGAATAAGGTGTTTATGCTTTTGAGTTTGACAGGCAGTGCGAACAGATGAATTTTGTTTTTAAACTTCAGAGCAGAAAACTAATATTTCAGTTGAAGTGAATTAAGAGCTGATTAAGAGCTATTTTCTCTCCAATCAATAATTTATGTGCAGAGGAAACCATAAACCAGGAAGAAAGGGTGACTCTGAAAAAAAGCACATGCTACTTCCAAGATTTGAACTCGGATAGATGTTCTTTTTACAAAGACTGATGTACCAATATAGTTATTTCCAATGTTACAGTTAAGAGCTCAGAAAACATGGAATTGCCTAACATGCTTCTTCAAATGAAAACTTAAATGGATATTTGGTGTAGCATGAAACTGTGTTGCTTTAGTAGGGAAGATATTTGAAAACACCGGTTGATAATTTAAATGAAAAATAATCAATAATTAAGCTCTTATGCTTATTTTTTTATACAGCCCTGAAAAACTGGCATGATATAATGACCAAAACATTATGATAAGTAACATATAATCTTTTTAAATAGTGTTCTCCTGCCAGTGTGCTTATGGTAAACATGTCAGTCTTCCTCTCCTTGTAAATTTTCCTCTTTCACTCAAATTCTCATACATCTACAGACCTGGATTCGTGTGCGTTTGGCTCCAACTCTCCCTGAGCACTGATCCATTCAACAATTTTAACGTAATAAAATTGCCAATGTAATAGGGAGGTTATATCCTTTTAAAGTGAGACTATTCGTTATTACATTGGTCACTGAAGGGCACAGGTACAAGTCACCACACAATGCCCCGTTCCTGCTGTGTTTTTGCCTTAACACAAATGTGCAAAAGAATCCATCAGTACAATGGTTCCACATCGAGGCAGAGACGAGGAGGGAAGTTAGGAGCTGAGCAAAGAGAGAATGGCTGACGATCTGAGAAAAACAGGGACGGAGGCTGGGGATCCAGGGAAGAGAGAGTGTGCAAGTGAACGTGTGGCTGTGGTTGAGTTCAGTAGAAGAGAGAAGGTGGGGATCAGGGCTGGTGGCAGTGCATGACTAAGGATCAGGGGAGAGCGTGAGCTAGTTTGCGGTTGGGGATTGGGAGAAGCAAGGACATGGCCGGGGTTGGTGTTGTGCGAGTGTGAAGAGACAGAGATGGTAACCAGAAAGGGTGAGTGCCTGTGGAGGCAGAAAGCGAGATGGGTGAGGGAGCAGGTACAGCAACAGAGACAGCAAGCGCATGGGGCTGGGAGTGGGGAGACAGGCTCCAATTCACATATCAATTCTTATGGGAAAATCTGAGAAATGCTCAAAAATCACAAGTACATTGGTAAATTACCTTATATGTCTAATTTCTTAGAATGCCTTTTACACCGTCTTTCTATACATCTTATCTTTAAGTTCTCCATAGAGATGTCTTCCTTTGTTTGTTACATCTTTCAAAGATCATCACTGCCACTTATCTAACAACTCAGAATGCAGACTTGCAACTTCAAATTCTGCAAATTTCTGGGATGATGTACTCGAAATATCAGTGGTTGAGTTATATTTGTATAAAGTATTGAGTTCTCAGTTGGGAGGTTATGGTTGGTCCTGACTAGATACCTGAATGCTAATAGATCAATTGCAAGCCAACATTATATGTACATGACATTCAGGCTCTTACCGATTCATTTGCACTTAAGGAAATAGAAAATGCTGCATGCCCAGTGAATTCAACACTTTCCAATAAATGTTTGGAATGGAGTTGGTAATAGAGAATTTCAGTATTGCTGAAGACCATTTTGTTGAAGGTCTTTATCTTGCATTCATCAGGACATTTCCCTTTACTCAAGCATTTCCTCTGAAAAAGAACATTTACACTGTCCAAGCAGAGTGTGTTTGGAAAGTGGACTTTGGTAGCAGCATTGCTGTGAAGAATACACAACTTAGGTGATGACTGTCAGTTAACTGTCAAGCTACGCTTACACTTTAAACTTGGTAGGTTGACTGTGATTGCTCATGTCATTACTGAGAGAGGAACCAGAAAATGGCTGTCACCTATTTTGGTTGAGTTGAAACAGGCAGTGTTCAAAATGTTATGCCCTGGAAAGAACAAGGCTCTGAGTAGCCTTTTACATAAATATCAGTTTGTTGCTCTGTTCAACTTCAACCACCAGTCAGGTCCTAAAACTCTGAAAGCCAGAAAGTCCAAATATTCAGGGTTTTCTGGGGGTTCCAGCTTTTGCAGGCTGATGATTGGTATTAGTGACATTAGCTTTCATTTTGCTCGTACTTGTGCATTGAAGGTCAATACGATTAGTGTCTACACTTTCTCTATATGCTTACAATGTCTGTAAAGTAAGTTGTGTTTGCACAAGACCCTTTCTAGATTTCCAAAGAGCAAAGTTATATTCGCCCAGATTTTCCAATCAGCAAGAGAAAAGTGCACGCGATTCATTACATTTACCTACAGAATTTCTATGGGCTTTTATGTTGCATGTTGCATTAATTAAACATCCATTTCAGTCCTGCATTATTAAAATAGCATTTCTGATATGTCCTTAGACAATTAAATTTGCAAAATCTTTACTGGAATCATGCACTATTTGACCCTGGAATCATAATCCAAAATGTTTCATTCAATGCCAATTCATGTGCAGAAAACAAAATAGACGAAAGATGGGATGAAGAAAGAGATAATAGAGGCAAAGAAAGTTTTTTTTTTAAAAATGTATTTTGTTTTAATATCTAAGATTCAATCATTACAATCTGAAATAATGAAATTCCAAAATAATAAACATTACTTTGCAACGTCAGCGAGGTTGCTCGTCAGTAACTAATACCACTGCATATTCAGTAACAGTTCAATGAACAAACCCAGTAGTTTATAAGTATCTGTTCGACAAATACCACAACTTCACAGATTTATGTACTTCACTGGTGGGTTCCATGGGCAATATGTTCAAACAAACATTGACTGAAGTTGCTTAACTTAATTTCACAAAAACAATTGCCTGAAGCTGCTGTCCAGTGAAATCTAAAAAACGGTGAGGGCCTGTAGTCTCATCATCATTCTTGCCGCAAAATTCTAGCTGTGATTAGATCATCAGCTCTTTGCCATGGACTATCAATGGCTATAGGAGAGCTCTGTACAAACAAACATGCCTCTTTAATAAAAGGTATGGGCAGCATCCATCTGTTGCAACAAGAGGAAGCTCTCAGCAGGATGTGAAAAATAACACTGTGCGCACAGAACCTCATTTTAAAAATAAGTTACTTGCAATGGTACTCATGTAACTGAAACTTAACAAAGTTGTGCCAAATTAGGACATTTGACATTTGGAAAATAAAGTCTCAAGTTATGAGTACTGTGCATTTCTTGCTTGTTTCAATGTTTAGCTTCACACTTTGAGGCAAAGATGTGAAACAGAAGACAAACTGCAAATAATTATACCTCACTACAGACTGCTGATGCCACAATGACCTATACAGCTATGGATTGATACAATATTGTCACCCAATAATTCATGGCAGTTTAACAAATCATGAGTCCCAACAATTTTGATACCACATCCAAACAGCTACACTTCATTAAGCTATCACTTCTGGTTCCACTACCAATTTGCACATTTTCACAGATTCTCCTTCCCTGGCCACTTTTGCAGGTTGAACAAGATACTTTTCAACATTAACATGCTTGACCTCAAAATGTGCTTCTGACATGTTTTCTCTACCACAAAGACTGCCTATTTCTACATTTGTCACATCACCTGTACCCTGGTTTCAGCCCATCTGCTTCTGAAATTATCATTCACACTTCTATCACTTCAATCTCAACTAATCTAATGATCTCAGAATCAAAGATTTATTGCAATGAAGGAGGCCATTCAGCCCATCGTGTCTGCTCTGGTACTCCAAAAGAGCATCTCACACAGGGTCACGCTCTTGCCTTATCCCCACGATCCTTCACATTATTCATTTCCAAATAACCATCCTGTATCTTTGCAAATGTCTCAATTGAACCTACCTCCACCACATAATTAGCCCATATATTCAGGCCACGCCAGTGCCAGGTAATGATTATCCTCAACAAAGGAGAATCTAATTATCACCCCTTGACATTCAATGGCATAACTATCACCAAATCCCCCACATCAACACTGTGGAGGTTACCATCGACCAGAAAATAAACTGGACTAGTCACACAAATACGGTGGCTACAAGATCAGGTCAGAGGCAAGGAATCCTGCATGTAACTCACCTCCTGACTCCCCGAAGACCGACCGCCATTTACAAGGCATACGTTAGGAGTGTGATGGGACACTCTCCATTTGGCTGCATGAATGCAGTTCTAACAATATTCAAGAAGTTTGACACCATCCAGGTCGAAGCCTCCTCCTTGACTGGTACAACAATCTCAAACATTCATTCTCTCCACTACCAATGCCCTGAAGCAGCAGTGCACCATCCACAAGATACACTGCAGAAATTCAGCAAGGTTCCTCAGACAGCACCTTCCAAACCCACGACAACTACCATCGAGAAGGGCAAGGGCTGCAGAAACATGGGAACACCACCACCACCACCACCACCACGACGAAGTTCCCCTCCAAGCCACTCAGCATCCTGACTTGGAAAAATATCACCATTCCTTCAATGCCACTGGTTCAAAATCCTGGAACTCCTTCCCTAATGGTACTGTGAACATACATAGACCAAATGGATTGCTGTGGTTTTAGGCGATAGGTCACCACCACCTTCTCAGGGGCAAGTACTAATGGGCAATACACGTTGACCAACCAGCGTCATCCACGTCCAACGAGTTAGTTTTCATAGAATCACAGAATCCCTAGAGTGTGGAAGCAGGCCCTTTGGCCCAACAAGTCCACACCGGCCCTCAGAGCATCCCACCCAGACCTGTCCCCCTATAACCCACCTAATCTACACATCCCTCAATACTACGGACAATTTAGCATGGCCAATCCACCTAGCCTGCACATCTATGGACTGTGGGAGGAAACCCACGCAGACACAGGGAGAATGTGCAAACTCGACACAGTCGCCCGATGGTGGAATCGAACCCGGATCCCTGGTGCTGTGAGGCAGCAGTGCCAACCACTGAGCCACCGTGCCTTTTTCAAGCTTTGAAAATACTTGTTGGATTAAAAATTTACCTATCACTTATACAACTGCTTCTTTTCTGGATGGCTTCCAGTTGTCCACCTGATGTAATTGTGACCTCATTCAAAACCGTGCAACACACATCAAACTCTATACATTGATCACCGCTGTCCCTGCTGACTTACTTGAGTCAGAGTTCCTTAGTGCATCAAATTTAACAATCATCATTATCATACTCTGCTCTGCATTCTGCTCAGCCCCTCATTTCATTCACTGTTTAAAAACAGACTCACATTTTCCGTAATGTTTTGCTTTGGAAATAAGTAAATGGACACGGAAAATAAGAAATACTATATTGTCAAGCTGCTGAAAATTAAATTGAAGATCCACCTACTAAAGTTACTTCAGAATGATTCCAAACTAAAAATACACCCAAATATATTGCTATACATGAGTTAAATTGAGTCAAGTTAGAATTTCGATGAATCGTAAAAATACAATTCACAAGTTATTCCGTATTGAGCTCCTGATAACAATTAAAGGACAGCCACAATATGGCATTTAGACAAATGGGGTCCCATCTTGAATTCAATTTTTCCCTTTTTTCTCCCCCTCGATTGAACTTATTCTATTTCTGGAACATTTTGGGTCAACATAGATTTAGAGTCCAGGAGGTGCACAGTTAACAGAGACATTGGCATAACCTCACATCACTACGTATCAATGTGCAACTGACTGCAAGAATCAAAACCTCACTAACCGCAATCTGCTGCTTCTCTGCAAGCACAAGCTCTCCACCCAACTCCACCCAGGGTGGGATATCACCATGAAAGACTTAAATAAAGTGCACTATGTATCATTCTACCTTCACCAACACACTGCTACTGCCAACTTAGAGACTACTGCTTTCATAAGCCAGGTGCAGTCAAGCCTCACTTAAGATTTTTGCCTCTCTGTTCTTTCTTCTCCCAACCTAAGAAAAATGTGTTGGAAAGGCTGAAAAGACAGTACTGTGCATTACAACTGTTAGCAGTTTGTACACGCAAATGCATCATTTTGTTTTATGACCGAGTATATTCTGTAAGCAACTGTCAAGTTTAAATGCAAAACAAATTAACACTTCCATTTTTGGTACTCCAGTCAACATGCAGTCTGGAAAATGACCAGACTGACTCAAGCACCAAGGTAGCAAGCAAACACAAATTATATTTGTGTAGCACCTTCATTGTAATCAAATATGTTCTAAAACCCTGCACTGCAGCATTGTAACACAAAGTATGACAGATCCAGATAAAAAATTATTAGGACATTTGGCCAAAGACTTGGTCAAAATGGTAAGTTTTAGGAATTGTTTCTTCAAGGAAGAGCGTCAGGTAGATGGAGATGTTTAAGAGCAGTATTCCAGAGCTTGTGGCATGATAACCAAAGACATGACTATCAATGATACAGCAATTAAAATTCAGATACTCAAGATGCCAGAATTAGATGAACCTAGATTTCCAAGATTTGTGGAGCTAGAGGAGATTTCAGAGGTGGAGAACAATAAAGCTGTGGACGGATACGTAACCAAGAATGAGAATGTTAAGATTCAGATGTTGCTTGACTATAAATCAAATAGGGCAGTGAGCAACAGGCTGCTTGGGAGTTAAACCATGAGCAGCATTTTGCACAGCCTCAGTTCACCGAAGTTGGAATGTGGGAAGCCAACCAGGAATCCATTGGAACAGTGAAGTCTAGAGGAGATGAAGGAATGAGGGTTTTAAGCAGATGAACTGAGACAGGGCAAAGTGATGGAGGTGGAAATAGACTGTGCTTGTAGTGATAAAAATGGCATCAAAAATGTGACAATAAAGTTATGAATGGATCAGAGTAATATCATTGCTTCCAGGGACAGACAGAGAGTAATGAGGGAAGAATTCAGAGCGAGAACAAACTATGATTTCAGTCATTTCTTTTAATATTAAGTTGTTAATTAATTCCCAATAAAGCTAATTAGTGTGAGAACACGTTCAGGAAATGAAGCAACTGTTATGAGTTTCCGCAGTAGAGGCGGCACGGTGGTTCAGTGGGTAGCATTGCTGCCTCACACTGTCAGGGACCCGGGTTCGATTCTAGCCTCAGGCTGTGTGGAGTTTGCACATTCTCCCCATGTCTTCGTGGGTTTCCATTCGGTGCTGTGGTTTCCTCCCACAGTCCAAAGATGTCCATGTTAAGTAGATTGGCCATGCTAAATTACCCATTGCGTTCGGGGATGTGTAGGATAGGTGCGTTAGCCATGGGAAATGCAGTGTTACAGGGATGGGGTAGGGGTTGGTATGCTCTTTGAGGGTTGGCACAGACTTGTTGGGCAAATGGGCCCATTTCCACGTATGGGGGTTCTAATCTATTCTCGTACATGCAGCATTACTCAACCCTACTGTAACATCATCTTCAAATAGTATCTAAGCAGAAAATTAATCCTAAAATATCCAGCATTCTAGAAGAACAAAACGACAAATATTGTGTGCAAAGAATCGGAATCCATTGAATACCACCATTGAAGCATCCTGGTGCCTGAGCACCTCAAATTGATGAGCAGGGTTATCACATGGCAAGCGAGATTGTGGGGCTAACCAATTTTCCAAACAGCCCCTAGAACAAATGAAAGATCCTTATAGTAGGGTTTTTCTTCAAACCTTCCAGCAGCCCTGGATATCTACCGAGGAGATCTAAAGCAATATGGTGGATGATGCACTGCCAGCCGCCATATTGGATCTTGTGACTGCTTTACAGCTGCAAAACAGATGCAGTATGTGCAAACTGGTTTCTGTTTGCTCTTGCCATTTAAAAGGGGATAAGTGTAGTACCAGTCACATATTTTCCAGGATGCTGGAGGAACTGAATCTTATCCCACAAGTTTTAACTAAATAAAAGCACAGACCACTTAATCCGTCAAGTTGATGCAAAATTTATTCAAGTTACAGCAGCAGCCTTTTGACCTAACAGGAATCCCACATTACTCCTGTATTATCATTGATCAATTAAAAACTGCTTTAAGGTGCAATTATGTACATATGTGTAATTAGTATTTTTGCAAACTTCATTTTTACTGTTGCAATAACTTAAATGCAATTACACTGGATACAATCATCTACTTTGATGTACCTTTGCTGTAAAATAAATGCCCATTCCGAAGATTATGCAGATTTATAAATTTTCAACAGCTCACAGCAGACAACTCCGTATAGAACTGAACTATAGTTTGTTCAACAGATAGTTTCGTTGGACATTTGTTCAATAATGTCCACAATGATATGAAGGGGAGGTACTGAGAAATACAAACAATGGAAGTTATGTATGCATTATTGGATTATCTACAACTGAGTTACGAATGTCATATGGAGTATTTTATGATTCACTAAATTTTTTGTCTCAATTCTCCACACCCTTTTTTCCACATACAGAGCTAAATCCATTTTAATTTTTTAATACTTCTTTCTTTGTGAGCTTCGCTGGTTAGGCCAGCATTTGTTGCCCAGTCCTAACCGCCCTCAAGGTGGTGGCAGTGAGCCACCTTCATGAACGACTGTGGTCTGTGGGGTGTAGTTATATATAGTGCTGTTAGGGAGCAAGTTCTAGAATTTTAACCCAGCAACAGTGAAGTAACAGTGACATAGCTCCAAGTTAGTAAGGTGTGTGACTTTTGCTGGGGCGTGGGGTTACTTATTAATGGTGGTGTTCCCATTGATCTGCTGTTGTTCTAGGTGGCAGCGGTCACAAATTTGAACCGCGATAAGTTGCTGCAGTGCATGCTTTATAGCGTATGCTGCCCTAACAGTGCATCACTAATCTATCACTGATCGAACAACCCTTCCTGGCACTCTGTTAGAGTCATACAGTCATAAACAAACACAGCATGGAAACAGACCCTTTGGTCCAACTCATCCATGCTGACCAGCTATTCTAAACAAATCTAGTCCCATTTGCCAGCATTTGGCCCATATCTCTCTAAACCCTTCCTGTTCATATACCCATCCAGATACCTTTTAAATGTTTTAATTGTACCAGCCTCCACCACTTCCTCTGGCAACTCATTCCACACATGCACCACCCTCTGCATGAAAAAGTTGCCCCTTAGGTCCCTTTGAAATCTTTCCCCTGTTACCTTAAGCCTGTGCCCTCCAATTTTGGACTTCCCCCACCCCAGGGAAAAGACCTTGCCTATCTATCTTATCCATGCCCCTCATGATTTTATAAACTTCTATAAGGTCATCCCTCAGCCTCCGACACTCCAAGGAAAAATAGCCCCAGACTATTCAGCCTCTCTCCATAGCTCAAACCCTCCAACTCTGATAACATCCTTGTAAATCTATTCTGAACCCTTTCAAGTTTCACAACAATTGCACGCAGTATTCCAATAGTGGCCTGACCAATGTTCAGCTCATTCCCATGAATGTCTCGAACCTATTGTGTCAGTCTCTTTTTCTCTGTCTTGCACTATTCCAGGGCACGTGTGTGGCTGCCCTCTATTTATTTACTGATGCACTCAATATGTATCTCTTGCCCTGAAACATGGAGCAAGATGAAGGACAATATGCCCCACCTGGAAGGTGCAGTAAACTGCTGAAAAGGTTCTCAGCATGGTGGCTATTGGAGAAACTGCAGTTCAGTTCCAGTCCAGAAACAGCTTATTGGCTGCATTCAGAAAATTCCAAAAGCTAAGGTTGGAGAATGGAAAAGGCAGCAGTGGGTGGAATGGGGTCAATGATTTGGGAGAGAATAGAGAGAACACTCCGCATGAAAAAGCATTCCTGGTAAATGGGCAGTGGGAGTACAAGCAATCCAGAAACACACGCTAAAATTGCAGTATGGCCCTGAAAGGTCTGAAAGTGGTGATACTCCAGCAACCATGAACTGAGGAATTATATAAAATCACTTACAGGGCGAGAAGGCAGAGGCAAGAGGATTGGAAGCAATCAACATGGATTTTGACAGTTGGCATTTTGGATTGGGCTATTGTCCAGGAAGGTCAGGAAGTGGGTTGAGGCTGGAATTGGATGGGTGTTGGGAGCAGTGCAGAGGAATTGGGTTACATGGCCACTTGGAGCAAAAATTACTGACGTGGAAATGGAAACTTGAAAAATTGCAGTTGACAAAGCCAGACCCAGAAGAAACCAAACCATGGGAATGGAACACAGAGATCCATCAGGAGTGCACCAGACACGACAAGAAATAAAAGCATCCAGTAGTGAACAACAGACACTATACAAAAAGCCATGATGTGGAAGTGCCAGCGTTGGCCTGGGATGGATGAGGTCAAAATCACATGACACCAGATGATAGTCCAACAGGTTTATTTGAAGACACAAGTTTTTGGAGTCTTGCTCCTTCTTCAGGTGTCAGTGAGAGGTGGCATCAGACACAGAATTTATATGCAAAATATCAAAGGGTCACAGAACTGATGCAAATGCATTGAACAAACCTAAGATGGCTGTTAAGTCGTTAATCAGTTAGAAAGGATTAATATGCAAATCTCAGAATTTCTTTCAAGTCACTGCCCCGAGATAACTAAACGTGTTATCAGTATACCAAAGGTGACACCTCAGGTCGACAATGCATTTTCGGCGTGAGACTTTGTTTAGAATTTGGCTGTGTATTTACTTGGAGTCAGACTGGTTTTACTTGAAAAATCTTCTGGGATTTACATATTAATCCCTCCTAACTGATTTAAGATTTCACAGCCATCTCAGGTTTGTACAATGTATTCAGATCAGTTCTATGATCCTTTGATCTTTTGCCTATAAGTTGTGTGTCTAATGACACCTCTCTCACCGACACCTGAAGGAGGAGTGAGATTCCAAAAGCTTGGTGTTTTCAACTGGACCTGTTGGACTATAACCAGGTCTTGTGCGATTTTTGACCTTATACAAAAAGCATCATTGAAGAGGGAGGCCCTGAACATTGCTTGGCCAGTCAGCAAACACAAATACCTCAGTCCTGAAATTCTCCTCCCATTGAGGAGGAAAGTTGGTGAGGTGGGTTAATACTTTGATGCCAGTTTTGAAAACATATCTAGACAGACATTTAAAAAAAACAAAATTAAGCTTTTCAGTCAATGGGCTGGTGTGGAGTGGGGTGTATTACAAGTTGCAAGACTCAAACTTAATAAACAGCTAATGTTATTGCCAAGAGTTAATTATACTCTCTCAGGAAGAAATCCTGAAAATTAATGTTCTTGAGTAATAATGACAGTGGGAGGTCAAGCCATAAATTTACACAGACTGCAGTAAAAAAGACAAATCTGAATCCAGCATTTCAAACTCCAGCCAAATACTCAAAAGTTCAAGATGGAGTCTCATGGTGTTAGCAATATGAACTTCACAATAGATGATAATTTTGCCAACTCAACACAATCTTGAATGGGATTTGCACCGATTATGCAAAGTAGCATGCGAGTCTCAAGAAATACTGTAAGATACTCTTAAATGAAAAGAGCTTTCAGGATTGTACTTGTAACATTTCTAGCCTATTTTGTGCTTTAAATTAAGATTGGAAGAAATACAAAGTGGTTGACTCCTCTTAAGGCCCAAAAAAGTATTTGATTACATAAAGAACATTGCACAAAAGCTGCACAGCTATTTTAATGGCTGAAATGTCTGAATATGCAAGTTACATTTAGGAATAGAAACTTCAAACTAAGCATTCTGCTGTCAGCATTTCTTGCTTTAATCAGCTGATGGATGTCTGTTCCATTCTTAATGCTAACATACACTACAGACTAATAGCAGAAAAGCCTCCTTACACGTAGCATTTGTATTGACGGGCAGAAGGTTAAACTCTCCTACAGGTTGTATTTTCCCAAATTAATATTTGCATTTGACTGCTTATTTTGGATGACAATCCACTAAATGACAGAACATCGCTGTCAGAAAGATCAAGACTGGAAAGCATGCTGACAGATTACAAAGCAGTCTGTTGCCACGTTATGTTTTAATCAACGATCATGCTGAAATATTAGAACTTCCTGCATGATCCTTCTGATAAATATCATATATAAATTTGACAAATGGCATCTTTTTCAAACTTAATAAAAACTATGGTATGACTATGTACACATTTTGAAACCATCACAAGTTAAATGCTCTCTCAACTATTGCAGGATTTAAAGGCAGGAATTGAATAGAGCAAATTTATTTCTTAAACATACAGCACAGGAGGCCATCTGATCCATCTTTTCTGCACTGGTTTTTCTGAAAGTGTATCCATTTATTCCCAAACACCATGTTCCTTACCCACAGCCCTACAAATCTATCCTGGTGCAGCTGGAAGCAGTTTCAGTAGCAGATTTAAAAGGGGAATTAGATAACTATCGGAAGGGAAAAATAAATTGTAGAGCCACAGGAAAAGGATGAGAGATTGGAACTAGCTAAGTTGTTCTTGTAGGATGCTAGCATGGACGCAAAGGGCCAAATGGTTCCCTTGTGCTGTAATTATTCCCTACTTCTATGTTCATGTTAACAGGATTCCAATCATTCTTCAAGGGACAGTCAATTGCTTTAAAAACTGTCATATCAGCTACATGTCAATATAATTGAAGTAAATTGGGCACATACAGACAAATGTTTGCACATTTTGACAGTTTATCATACATATCTCAGTGATTACTAGACATAATATTTACTGCAAAACCTGTTTTAATAACCAATGCTCAAATATCCACAACATAATTTATTACTTCGAGTGTTACCTTATCAAATTCAAATTACTGATTTCATTAACATTAATCAACATCTCAGCATTCTTCTGCACAACACAATAAATATGTAGATAGTGGTGATATTAATTTCAAAACCTTCCAGATCTTATAATTCTACTGCAGTTCAAGTGGGAAAAATACAAGTTAGTGAGGTAATACAAGAAGGAAGTTTCATGGAAAAATAACAAGTGCTTCCACCTCTAGCAGGTTTCCAGATGTTTCACTGCTCAAAAATGCAGTCATCTACACAAAACCCGATGCTGATCGAGCCACAAATGGAACTACATTTCAAATTCATCAGAAAAGATGAAAGTTGTTGAAAAATGGTTGCAGAATTTCAGGAGTAAATAGAGTTTTTTTTTGACTCTTGTCTCTTTTGAAGCAATTTTAAACATACATGTAAGTACTCTATACAATACTGGCAAACATATTGATTCCAGTCTGTTTTCTTCATTGCCATGGATATTCAGATCGTACACAGTCAGTATTGCTACAGCATTGTATTAATAGGAAATATATTTAACTCAAAACAAAACAAACATGCTGAAAGATGGGTAATGGATCAACGTGTTTCACTTTTAAGGCCATTGCACCTGATCAGCTTGTTAAATTTGGAAAACACCACTCAAAGTGCTTGTCTCTTACAGTACTGGTCAAAGGCTACCTTTCAGCTTCAAATCTCATTCAACCATACCTGGTTTGACATTTACACAGAGGAAAGCCTGGAAGCTGGATGCACAGAGCTCACTAACAGTTCCCATCACTCGGTTCAATCTTTTTATAATCCAAAAGCCGTCAAATATATTTATTTCTGTGGATATGGGCTTTTCTCCACACAGCCTTCACAGGGTAATTTAATCTCTCTGGCAGTCAGTTTTGAAGTCCTCTCCCAAATGGGGAAATACTGTCACATATGGTTTTTCTCTATATATAGTCCCTTGATGCACCACTGCAGCAAACTGTCAGTAATCGACTCTCACTGGCCACACATCCAGGAAAGGCTCAAGTATTTCCAAATTGCCAAGTGTTTCAACGTCACTGCCTGACAACCTGCCTCAGTCTTCAGTCAGCCAATCAGGTACACATAGATGACAACACAATCTAACGTCTGTTTAAGCAATAAAGTCAAATAATTGTGAATTACTTGCATCTCCAACCTTAGCTCCTACCAGCCCTTGTCAAGCTGCATGTTATTAAGTTTTCTAGGGGCTTTTAATTTATAACAAAGATTCCATGTTCACCTACAAAACCTTTTTCATTGTTGCTTAGCAACTTAAGTCTCCATTACATAAAATGAACGCACTATAAAAATGTACTCTCAGTATTGTGTAAAAGGATTTTTTTTTAAAGTGTTAGAAATTAAGAGTTGCACTATTACAAAAAATACTTGAAAAGTAATTGCAATTCTTCAAAAGAACGAAAAGAAAGATTCTTCTAAACAAGGTTCAAAGATTCCAGCTTCTACAGTAAAATGAGCAGTATTATCCAATTTGTTTTTTTAAAAAATTGCGATTTTGCCAAAGCTGGCTACAGCACAGCAATACTACAAAATAGCACATTCAGGGATTTTTTTTGTAATGTTTTAAATGATTGACTAACCATAATTAGTTCGAAAAATATTCCTTTTGGGCATGCAACATGTGTTTCAGTAATTTATATATATCTGGTATAATGTGAAAAGATAAATGTAGAATTTGACAAGATATAAATTTATTTCACTAGTACCCACAGGTATGTTTTAGAAAGCAACTTCTCTTTTTATAGATTCATTTGATACTCTTACAGTTGTATTTTTGAAAATCAGAAAAGCACTGCAGCAATGTATTATCATTTTTTGGTGCACATTTTTTTGTAATCTCACTCGGAAGCAGATATAATTTAACAAATGTCATCAAGTTTCTTTTCCAACAATCTCTTATGGGTTTCTAATCTCACTTTTGGTTTTCAATCGAAATGCTGATCAAAACTGAAGTTCTGCTCTCTGACGCCACAGTCACTGGTGCAATACGAGGAGGAGTAAAGCTATTTGACTGCTATCAAGTTTGATACTGGACCCAAATTCATCCCAATGATATATTATTGGAGGACTTCAGAAATGTCAACACATATTTTCTTTTTCCAAGACACTTTCAATCTTAGATCTATTCCTTTAAAGACTACATAATCCTCATGTAGAAATGAAAAGCTAAAATAGCAGGAGCTGTCAAGCAGGTGGGGAGTAAAAAATAACTTATGTATCTAAGAAAGCACATAACATCCAGTGATTGTGCAGGGCTCCATATACGGCAAGCTTATTTATAGGGCAGACAATGCTTTCAGACAACAATAGCGCACAGCATCCTTGCGTACTAAAACAACATATCAAGTTGTAGTAGGGTATTAGAATGCGACTCCATCCCTCCAATTCACAAGATGGCAAGTTCCAATTTCCTGCCAATTGACCTGTGAAGGATCATTTACCATGAGGAGCCATATTGAAATTGAGATTATATCAGCCTCACATCATTTTGTTTTTAAAAAAACCTTCTGTTGATTTACAAGCAACGTTGATGAAGTTTTTCTTTCAATTCTCTTGTTGAGCCAGCATGTATTGCACATTCTTGGCTGCCCTCGAGAAGGTGGTGGTGAGCTGCCTTCCTGAACCACTGCAGACCATGTGCTCTAGGTAGACCCACAATGCAGTTAGTGAGGGAATTCCAGGATTTTGACCCAGCAACACTGAAGGAAAAGTGATACATTTCCAAGTCAGGATCACGATTAGAAGTAAATTATCTATGGCCGCATTGGTCAGAGAATATTGTAGTTACGTGATAAGAACAAATACACGTGTACATCATAATAAAGAGTGAGAAGAGTATATGTATTAGGGCTAATAAAGCAGCAAATTAATATTGGTGATAACAAGGTGTGGGGCTGAATGAACACAGCAGGCCAAGCAGCATCATGGGAGCAGGAAAGCTTGACATTTCGGGCCTAGACCCTTCATCAGAAATGGGGGAGCGGAAGAGAGTTCTGAAATAAATAGGGAGAGAGGGGGAGGTGGATAGAAGATGGACAGAGGAGAGGATAGGTGGAGAGGAGGCAGACGAGTCGAAGAGGCGGGGATGGAGCCAGTAAAGGTGAGTGTAGGTGGGGGGGTAGGGAGGAGATAGGTCAGTCCAGGGAGGACGGACAGGTCAAGGGGGCGGGATGAGGTTAGCAGATAGGAGATGGGGTGGGGCTTGAGGTGGGAGGAGGGGATAGGTGAGAGGAAGGACAGGTTAGGGAGGCGGAGATGAGCTGGGCTGGTTTTGGGATGCGGTTGGGGGAGGGGAGATTTTGAAGCTTGTGAAATCCACATTGATACCATTGGGCTGCAGGGTTCCCAGGCTGAATATGATTTGCTGTTCCTGCAGCCTTCGGGTGGCATCACTGTGGCATTGCAGGAGGCCAAGGATGGACATGTCATCTGAGGAATGGGAGGGGGAGTTGAAATGGTTCGCGACTGGGAGGTGCAGTTGTTTGTTGCGAACTGAACGCAGGTGTTCTACAAAGCGGTCCCCAAGCCTCCGCTTGGCTTCCCCGATGTAGAGGTAGCCACAACGGGTACAGCGGATGCAGTATACCACATTGGCAGATGTGCAGGTGAACATCTGCCTGATGTGGAAAGTCTTCTTGGGGCGAGGGAGGTGGTGTGGGGACAGGTGTAGCACTTCCTGCAGTTGCAGGGAAAAGTGCCGGGTGTGGTGGGGCTGGAGGGGAGTGTGGAGCGTACAAGAGAGTCGCGGAGGGAGTGGTCCCTCCGGAAAGCAGATAAGGGTGGGGAGGGAAAAATGTCTTTGGTGGTGCGGCCTGATTGCAGATGGCGGAAGTGTCGGAGGATGATGCGTTGGATTTTTTAAGAGTTGAGAGTTCAGGTTGTGGATCCTACAAAGAATTTTTTAGAGCTCCCACCTCAAGCCCCACCCCCATCTCCTATCTACTAACCTCATCCCGCCCCCTTGACCTGTCCGTCCTCCCTGGACTGACCTATCTCCTCCCTACCCCCCTACCTACACTCACCTTTACTGGCTCCATCCCCGCCTCTTCGACTTGTCTGCCTCCTCTCCACCTATCCTCTCCTCTATCCATCTTCTATCCGCCTCCCCCCTCTCCCTATTTATTTCAGAACCCTCTTCCCCTCCCCCATTTCTGATGAAGGGTCTAGGCCCAAAACGTCAAGCTTTCCTGCTCCTATGATGTTGCTTGACCTGCTGTGTTGATCCAGCCCCACACCTTGTTATCTCGGATTCTCCAGCATCTGCAGTACCTTTTATCTCTGAAATTAACATTGGTGATGTTTTATAATTTTAAGACTACACAAATTATTAACAATGGAGTTGTTGATCAAGATACAGCATCTTTGCAGTCAATAGACATTAGGTGCAGGAGTAGGCCGTTCGGCCCTTCGAGCCAGCACCACCATTCATTACGATCATGGCTGATCATCCACAATCAGTATCCTGTTCCTGCCTTATCCCCATAACCCTCGATTCCATTATCCATAAGAGCTCTATCCATCTCTTTCTTGAAAGTATCCAGAGACTTGGCCTCCACTGCCTTTTATAGCACTTTTCTATCACAGTAATTCGGACCTATACAGAACAGCATAGGAGCAGGAGAAGCTCATTAAGCAAATGTCAGTGATTACATATAAAAGCTTCTGTGTAGTCCCATTGATCAAAAACAGCTATAGGGTATCTGAATGTATGTTTCAAATCAGAGTCCAGTTCGGTGATCTAACAGCTATGAGAAAATACGGAGACATATAATCAAAACCACAGAAGTCTGTAAGAAAATAAAACAAAGAACTGCAGATGTTGGAAATCAGAAACACAAACAGAAACAGAAATTACTGGAAAGAAACTCAGCAGGCCTGGCAGTATCTGCAGAGAAAAAGTCAATGTTTCAGGTCCGGTGACCATTCTTCAGAACAGATTGTAGCTAGGACACAGTGCTAGGTGGTGTCATATGCACATTCTTAATCTCTCTCTCCATCAGCACCATCTCATGCTGGCTCAGAGCTGCCCTGACCCCAGTTTCATTTCATCATCCACCCCATTCGACATTGCAACAAGAGATTTTTTCTTTTCCTTTCAGGCATTACTGAACACAAGCAGCAACACGACCCTCTGGAAAGTTCCTCTCGTCCCTACCATCTGACTCCCCTAATCCCACCTCCTGTTGTGTAATTACTATTTGTCTGACCTTCAGTTTTCTGATGCTGAATGTTCTGTACTCAGCAAAAATCTCAGTTTTAATCTCTCTGCTTCATCCCCCAACCAAGTGAATTTCGGCCATGACATGATGTTGAACTCTTCTTCCATCACCTTCACGCCTGTACCCATTTCTTTGGGTGAAAGTCCTCTCCTAGTTCCACAAACCCCATCACCCATCACCAACACGCTTTATCCACTTGGACCCAAACCTCTGGCATTTTACCTCCACTCAACATGACACTGGTTGCCTTAATATCTCTGCCTCCCACCAACTCTGAACTGACGACACTCCGTCCTCTCAGATCCAACCTTGACTTGGTAATCAAGCCTGTCGACAAGGGAGGCGCTGTTGCTGGCATTGGCATTCTGGCCTCTTCATTATGGCGTCTGAGCACCAGCCCTTGGACACCTCTTCCTACTTCCCACAGGACCACGACCCCACCATGAAACACCAGGCCACTGTGTCACCAACAGTCACGAATTTCATGTCATCTGGTGATCTCCCCACCACCATCTCCTAGCTCGTAGTCCTGCAAACTTCCACCTCTTTCCCAAAAGCCACCAACAGGATCGCCTGGGCAGACCCAGAATTTATGCCTGCTCTTGCCCCACACAACTCATCTCTTCCTACATCGATACAATTATTTCACCTCTTGTCCAGTCCCTTCCCATTTATATCCGTTTCAGAATCTCCACTTTGCGGACTTCAGCCACCTCTTCTTTACCATGGACATGCAATCCCTTTACACATCCATCCCTGATCAGGTGGTCTCAGGGTTTTCCCCTTCTTGCTGAAAAAACAAAAGACTGAATGATCCCCAGCCACCACCACCACCATCCTCCTCCTCCACGTGGACAAGCTCATCCTTACTTTAAACAACTCCTGTAACTCCCCCTATTTTCTTCAGGTCAAAAGGGAGGCCACGGGTACCCACAAGGGCCCAGTTATGCCTGTCCCTTTTTGGGGTACATGGAACATTCCTTGTTCCCCACCCACATTTCTTCAGTATATCAATAACATTATCAGTGCTGCTTCCCTCCCTCACCCAGAATCGGAAAACTTTGTCAATTTTGCTTCCAATTTCCACCCTGCTCTCACCTTCACCTGGTCCACATTTGACCCTTCCCTTCCCTTCCTCAACATCCATGTCCATTTATGAAGATGGGCTGGCCACCAATATCCACGACAAACCCACCAACTCCCACAGTTATCTTGACTATACATCCTCACACCATGCTTCCTGGAAAGACAATACTCTCCATTCGCCTAGTTTCTCCTTCTCCATCACATCTCTTCCAATGATGCCAGATTCTGCAAGGGGGCCTCTGAAATGTCCACTTCCTTCTTCAATTGAGAATTCCCCATGACCCTCATCTGTGTCCGATCCATCTCCTGCACTTTGGCCCTTACCCCTTCACTGCCCTCTCATAACAGCTATAGGGTCTCTCTCTGGTCCTTATTTTCTAACACATCAGCATCACATCCAAAGGATCATTAACCACCTTATTCGACATCTCCAATAGAATTTCACCACAAGACACATTCCCCTCGCCTCCCTTGTCAGGCTTCTGCAGGGCCCATTCCCTCCAGGACATCTTGTTCCACTGCTCCTCCACTCCCAACATCTCCCACAGCATCTTCCCTTGCAATTGCAGAAGGTGTCACACCTGCCTGATTACTTCCTCTCTCCTCACCACGCAAGGTCCCAGACACATTTTCAGGTGAAGCAATGATTTACCTGCACTTCGCTCAATATAGTCTACTGTATTCACTGCTCACAATATGGTCTGCTGTACATCGGGGAGACGAAATGCAGACTGGATGACCGTTTTGCAGAACATCAACGTTCTGTCTGCAAAAGTGACCCTGAGCTTCCTGTTGCTTGCCGCTTCAACATACCACCATGTTCCCTGGCCAACATCTGTGTCTCAGGCTTGCTGCAGTGCTCCAGTGAAACCAGCGCAAGCTGGATGAACAGCATCTTATTTTCAACTTGGGCACCCTACAGCCTTCAGGACTCAATATCAAGTTTAATAATGTTGGGGCCTTAGCATTTTCTCCTATGTCCTTACCTGAACCCCCATCCACCTGGCCTTGTCATCACATGGGCTGTTACCACAACCAACCCAATGTCAGCTACTATTGGTCCCCAGTAGTAGCTATTGATTCTCCCATTCGTTTCCCACCATTGCTGTTCTCTCACTGGGCTCCATCTCCACCTATCATTTACTCCTCTGCGCCCTACCCCAACCCATCTTCAGCATGTATATCCATCTTTTCCAAGCGACAGTTTTGGAGAAGGGTTACAGGACCTGAAACATTAACTCTTTTGTCTCTCCACAGAGATCTGTGAGCCTTTTTTCCAGCAATTTCTGTTTGTGTTTGAGAAGTCTGTAAGAACAAGGATGAAACAGTAGAAGATGCAAAAAGTCAGGTGATTTCACGCCAGACTTGCATTCAGAACATTTCATTGTGATAACATCCATGACATTCCTCTTTGTCGCTGTGATTTCTTTGAAGTACAATTATCAGCCAAAATATCTTAAGTTTCTTCATAAGATTTTAAGGGATTTCTATCATCAGGATGGAATCGCTGTGCAATCATCACTTCAGCTTTTAGTTGGAATTTCATGCACACTGGTTTAATGAAAGAAGCACCCACTAATTTCTTCCACTGAGTCTTATTCTGCTCTATAATCAACAATTTGGACTAACGCACAAAATTGAGAAAAAAAAGGATAAACCCTTCCGCAGCTTTTTACTGTTAAGGACCTGGCATTTAAAACTAAATTGCATATCCTTTGAATGCTTTCTAAAAATAAAAAACATTTTGAAGGATTACCCTAACTAAAAAGGAAATTGACTTTTTTTTCCATCATAGATTCATTGCTTACAGCCTAATTTCAAACTGCATGTAGGCTATTATTGGTCTTGGGAGAGATATGCAATCTCATGATATTGTATAATTTGAGCTGAAAATGTTGCATGTTAGCTCACAATGTCAATGCAAAAGGAATGATTTAGCTGTAACTTCTTTTAAAACAGATTTTAATGCATAATTTAGCATTTTTTATTTATAGTAATTTTGTTTTAAAGTGCAAAATTAGATAGGGTTGCAACTTCAATATTTGTGAAAGCAATGAGATTGGTACAAACTTGAACCACAGAGAACATTTGATTTTTGTGGAACAAAAGAGCACTTATTTTCTTGAAAAAAACACCTCCAACAGTACAGCACTCCCACGACAATGCACTTAGATTGTCAGCCTTGATTTCAGCATGGTGGAATTTAACGTTGGTGACAAGGGTGTCACAATTAGCTGGAAAACCAACAGGACCCTGTTCAACGCCATTGGACAAAGCTTACTAAAACAAAGTGACCATAGCATCAGGGTCTCCTGGGATTTAGGATCCCAGAACTGTAAAACCTGCCTGCTCAGAGTTGCTGGTCAACTCTTGGGCAACTTTGCTATCTGCCTGTAATGTTACATCCTAAGGTCAATGAGGAATTCAAACCATAGGCAATTGAGGATTGGATGAAAGGTGCATGATTGATTCTGTGATGGGGTGGCTGTCAGTAAGCTCTCAGCTTCCTGATGCCGCATTCCTTGATCAGATCCTGAATGCCATCAAGCCTGGGTTTCTGTCCTTCCCAAGCAAAGCAAATTACACGCTTGAGTAATTATTGAATGAGCATTCAGGAAGGCTGTCCACCAGCTGCTTGATTAAAAGCCCCCCCACCTCTGAATTTGCCACGTAGGGAGCACTTAATTCAACCTCAAGTGTGGGCCTTGAAGCCTCACCCTTCTGATTCAGAGATAGGCATCCAAACAACTGAGCCACAGCTAGTATTTGAAACAAAGACAGAGACAATATTAGATAATTAGTTGGAAGAATTAGAAACAAAAATAATATGGGAATAGGGCATTAAGACTACCTCTGTGGAGGTTAAAAACCTACAAGATCTGTTTGGACTAAATGGCCCACAGTTGTTACATAATTTCTGTGTTAAAATCTAAATGGAAATATTCCAAATTTATGACAGAAGAACTCCATGTTTTAAATTCCCTACTCTTTTGGACTAATAACTCTGACACAGTCTAGAAAATCAAATTTAATTTATTTTGAACTGTTAAACCCGCAATGAACATCTTTCATTTTGCAAAAAGAGCATCCCTTTGGTGTCACTCCCCTTTGCAAAAACTCCAAAATCTTCATCCTGAAAGATCAGTGAGACAAGACTTTAGTTACCAAATAAGAAAAGTTTCTCTTCATAAAGCAACCGAGTATGATCAGAATAGTTCTTACTTTCATTCAAAACTTTTTAAAATTACAACATTAGTCATTTATTAAAATGCTTACTTCTGTTGTCCTCCTGAAAGAGTTCATAAGAATAACCGCAATACAAAGTGGTTAGCGCTCTGCCAAATTTTATCTCAATTAATTGTTGATATCCTTTACTAAGGTCACCTCAATCAGCAACAAGAACGTAATCTAAAGTTAGTTATTTAAGCAAATCCAACTACTGTAATCTAAGTTGGCAATGTGAAATAATGCTAAAAGCAAATTAATGACAAAGTACAAGTGAAACCCCAATCCATTTCTGTTACAAAGCAGTATCACCGATTAGACTGAGTCACAAACAGGCCCTTCGGCCCAATTTGTCCATGTCGACCAGGTTTCCGAAACCGAACTAGTCCCACTTGCCTGCGTTTGGCCCTCTAAGCCTTTGATGAATGTTGCTGCTGCCACATAACAGACATGTTCAGCAAAGCGAGTGCTTTTGATCATTAAATGCATCGAGCAATTACTTCAATATTAGCATTAAATCATCAGAAACAATTACTGGTGAAACGAGATAGAGTTGGTAGTTTCATTGTAAGTGTTAAAAGGTGTATATATAACCTTTAAAGATTAGCATTCTTACACCAAAAAATAATGTCGATTTTAGGAGCCTCCTCAAAGCTAACTCCCAATCGTTACTGAGTAATTCATTCACCAACAGAAACCCATAAAGTATTTCTGAGAAGGGTCGAGACCCGAAACATCAGCTTTGCTGCTCGGCCTGCTGTGTTCATCCAGCTCTACATCTTGTTATCTCAAGTATTTCTGAGAACACCTGCACCTTAAATAAAATACCGTGCAAAGTGATACTGATAACTTTTCTGATGAAATTCAATTAATCCTTAGCATACAAAACAGTGTTCTATAATTAGACACCTTCAGAGAGATTAAAAAGTGTATGATTAGTCATACAAACCAGAATTACAAATTACTGTTTAATGATTTGTTCCTTCCTTCAAAATCATAATTATACAATGTTAAGCTATTATAATAGATGTCACATTAACATTTTAATAATTGCAAATTGTATTTCAATAAATGCAATTGTCACCTTCATCCATGTTAATTTAGCAATTTGTAAAAGGTGACATTTTACTACAAATTAGCCAGGACCCACTGAAAAACTCCAGCTACAATTCCAAATATTTAAACTACAGGTAGTTCTCGTATAATGTGATAGTTGCATTGTGGGACCTTGCATTATAGAAAATTGCCATAGAAAATCACATTATAGAGAAATTCGTGTTGACGAAACACACGTTATGGCAGAATTACCTGTATATGCATTTTTTGCTGGGAAACCACTATATGAACTCTAAAATGACGATATAAAATGTGGATAAGTAATCTTTGAATTCCAATGCCTATTTAATACCTGCACATTAATGGACTGAAACGGTTTTAGAACGTGACCAAAAACTATGATTTAAATTGGGACACAGGAAATCACCTGATCCACATAGATTGGTTCAATATCATGAAATTGACATTTATTAAACAAAAGACATTCCACTGAAATCAATGTTTTACCAAAGATACATGAAAACGAGTCAGCCAGCCCCCTTCCGAAGTATGCAAAAAAGTCCTCACTTCCACTATGAATTACACCATGAGAGTCACCACTTGTTCAAGACAAAGCACTGCCGACAATCACTAAGCCAGGAAAAACAAACTTCAATGGCCTGAATTTACAGAAGAGCTGCTATTATGAGAACTTTTTCTCTTTCGCAGCAGAAGGGGTTGCAGAACTAAACACAAGCAAAGAAGGCTCTTACGAAAGTAAAGAGCTCAATTACAACAGTGACTGGAGAGAGATAATGGGAAGCTAAGAACTGAAGATAACTACAATATTTGCAACTGCTGATGGTGCATGACAGAGTGAGCTCAATTGACTGCATGAGGGCCACATGTTTGACACTGCACCCTTATTACTTTCAACATTAGCAAATAATAAACATTTTTAACTCCAGAGTACCGCATAATTGGCTAATTGCTTACAGTAAAAATAGCTGATGCATTTTAATTCAAAATATATAAAGTCTACTGCTAAAGTGAACCTAAATTTTAGTTGAGACTAACCAACCGAGGAGGTTGAAAAATTGACGAATTGATCCACCATTCTGACCAGGACATAACACAATCGCTCAGAGTGCAGGATAAATTCATTCCAAAAGAAAAGAAACTACTGATTGAAGCTCAGGTATGTTAAATCAGATTAGATAGAATTCTGATAATAATTGTGCTCTAACCTTGGAAGTATGCCCTTTCAAGAATTTCGTTAATAATTATCACTCTATACACGTGTATTGCAGTTGAAAGAGTAGTAGCAGTGAAGTTGTAGCTGTAAGAATATTAAGTATTGGTTACACATGGGAGAGACGATAGTGGTGCTTTCCACTCGACTATGACATTTTAGTGGAATGCTCCTACCACCCACAGAAAATATTGCTGAACTTTAAGCAGAAGTCATACAAAACTCAAATCGAGTTTCAACTGATTTTGTTTTGGCACTGCTTTTAAAGACACAGTAGAAGCAACCAGCCCCAGCCACACAACAAGTGACAGACCTAGGATGAAACAAACACAATACTATTTGTGCGTAGGTCTTCGAGATGGTGTCAAAGATCAAGCTGGCTCATTTGGCACAAGGACACCAACAGGCACATTTTGAAAATTTTTTAAATACATCTCTCAAAAGTTGAGGAAAACTGTATCAAAACCTCACTACCCACTGGATCTGTATTTGTTTCAAAGTTTTTTATAAAAATAGTTTATGATTAGGCCAGATTTTTACCAATGTACTTCAAGAGCTTACCATCAGGCTCAAGAGTCACAAAGCTGTAGATTCAGAGTCATAGATCCATGCAGTACAGAAAAGCCCTTTGACCCATCAAGTCTGCACTGACATAATGACCATTAAAGATGTGCTAATTTCCTGCATTTGTCCGATAACCTTGAATGTTTCAAGTGCTCATCCAAGTTTTTTTTTAAAAAAGATTTAAGGTTTCCGGTCTCCACGACCTTCCCAGTTCCAGATTCCTACCACCCTCAGAGAAAAAGATTTTTCACAAATCTTCTCTGAATCTCCTATCCCTTAGCCTAAAACTAGGCCCCCTCATGACACCCATCAACTACAGGGAATGTAGCTGCCTCCTACTCACCCCGTCCATAACCCTCAATCTTACATTTTTTCTCTCTATCACAACCCCCTCAGCTATCTCTGCTCTAAAGAAGACAATCCAAACCTACTTGAGTCTCTCCTAATGGATCAATTGTTCCAGCCTGGTGCAAGGGTGGTGGAAAACAATCCACTAACGGACAACTTTCCCTTAATTGGCTAGTTAGGAACCAAAGGCCAGACTGATCATCGTGCTTGGGGTAAAGGAGCTCAGAAGCCAATAACAGGCCCTTCCTCTCAGAAACCACAGACGGATGGGCTTCGGAAGAACCAAAACAGCAGGAACAATGCTGTGGCGGAGGGAAGGTCGGCAGAATGCCTCCAGAGAGCAGCCAGTGGCTGCAGCGGAGACCAAATAGTCCGTCAGAAGCAGCATTCCAGGCATCGACGCCAGGAAGCCATCTCCACAAACTTATTTCAAGTCTAATGCCTCAGACAATAGTCCCTTAATATTTAAATTAACTCAAAATTATTCCGGAGCAGGATGGAATGGAGGATCCAGCTTGGAAGCCAGCAGAATGCCATCTGCTTCCACATCTGCCTTCAATGAGGGCTAAAGTCCTCCTCTAGCTCACTCACAAATAATAGATTAGTACTCATGACAAACACTACATTTTGGTGGGAAAAAACCCACCTCCAGCAGTAACTAACTAACTAGACCAAGTTATCACTCTAAATATAAAAGGAACATTTAATAATAAGGCATTTTATTCAGATATTGTTTTAAAATACTGCCTGATTGCACTGGCAGACTTTGCATTTGGCAAATACGATGGAGTCAAAATTTAAGAAAAAAAATCCTTCAAAACAGCTGCAGTTTGCCCAGATCACAGCACGCAATGCTGAAATTCTTCTAATTAGTCATTAGTAGATTCTTCCCACTGACACCATTTTAAAAATTATACACTAAATTATTGTGGCTTTTTCAACTTCACGAACAATTACAAAATAACAAACTTTGATACAAATAACGATTCAATCTTTAAGACTGTGTCAATGGAAAATTCAGAAATCGGAGGAATTGAAAATATGCAGAAATTAAATTGGTTCAATAAACAACAGCTGTGTCTCTTTCTGAATTTCAGCAGAGATGTTCATTTCACAACAAAAGCTACAAGATAGAATGGTATCGCTAAACCTCAAAATAAAGGATCGAAGTACATTACTATGAAACAGAAGTACCAACTTTATTTCACTGATCTATTGTTAGATTATGGTAAGTCAGGAAAACAGCTTTTTAAATTGCAATCGTTAATCTTGCAGTTGACTTAATGGTTCAAGGCAATCAGATTTTAGTTCACATCTGGTGTGAAATATGGTGACATAATTTTTCTGTAGGTGCTATTAAAATAACAGAAGCAATTATCCTGTTATACTGCTGAAATAACTTGAGAGAGGCTGGTATCCCGTCACCAAGTCACCCCTTATTTACACATGGAGAGTCTGTGACACAGATCCTGCTCCCTCAAAGCCAGCTCTCTGTGTGAGCAGAGCCCCTGACACACTATCCGTCGGCCAGGGTTCCCTGATTGGGCCTGCTAATCTGGCCCCATCAAGGGACTCTTATTCTATCAGATCCACCTGGCTGACCTTGTGACAATCAGTACAAAAACCACACTCACTATTCGAAATGTGGTTTCAGCAAAACTGCATCCAATTCTCATAGTATTTCTTTAAATTATACAGCTATCAAAAAAAAAGATTGTCATATAATAAATGTCATACCAGAGAATGGCACCATGGCTGCTTTAGAGACTTGAGGATCAGTCTTCATTTGGTGAACCATGAGATACAAATCTGAATCTCATCTTGTTTCTCTGCTCTAGTTGAGTGATGCCAGCCCATCTGAGGGTGCAATCACATACTACGGTCTCATGCATATAACAGGAGTTCTGAGGAAAAATTCCAGTTCCTTGGACCACTCCTCCAGTGCCCATACAGCAACAGAAAGCAATCATTTGATGATAGTGATAAGGATTCTAGTTCTCTTACTAAGATTACGATGATTTGTGGGAGGCATGGTTTACCTGAAGCAGTCTTGGATGAGCTTCTCTTTAAGTACTCTCTGAAAGCTAAATGCACAGCCAGCTGATGCTCATCAGGCTCTTCCTGCATAAGGCAGTATCCAAATAGCTAAAAAAAAGTTACTCCCACATTATGGCAAAATTATAATGCATGTAAAGGATGACTAGACGTCGGAATCGATCTCCAACATCGAGCCTGTCACTTGACCGGAATAAGGGCAAGAATCTGGACAGAGACTTGCACGAAGCATTGTCTGTGGTGGCAAACCAGAGAAACCTTGTGGAAGTGTAAGGAGTTCCCATGCAGGAGATTGCCAATCTACAGCAATTTACAATCGGGGAATCCTCCAAAATTGCAATTTCTATTCTTCCAAGCTCGTCCTCTTCATCTTCCATCACCCAAGATCTAATTGAAATTTGTTTTAAGGCTGAAAAAATGCAATCCAGGTCACAAAAAGTGAAGTCAGAAATCTGGTGGATAAACCAAACCAGACGGCATAGGTTGAAGGTAAGAGGGGAAGGATTTTAAAAAAGGACCCGAGAGTAAGTTTTTCACACAGTGGGTAGTGTGTACGGGACGAGCTGACAAAAGGAAGTGAAGGCTGAGACAATTACAACATTCAAAAGGCACAAAAACAGAAGTTGCTGAAGAACTCAGCAGGTCTGGCAGCATCTGTGAAAAAAAGAGTCAGTGTTAATGTTTCGGGTCTGGTGACCCACCCACTTTGAAGAAGTCCCGCTCCTCTCTCCCACCAACTCAATATGAGCAACCAATCTGAGTTAACATTCCAAATAAATAATCACGACTTCTTGTTAAATGAATTGTTCCAACAGTATAAGACAATGTTAAAAATCATGTAGCAATAGAAGCAGATGTTCATGTTGGGCTGGTCAACATTCTTCCCTCAACCACAAGTAAAAGCAAACTAAATCGGTCATTCATTTCATTGCTGCTTCTAAGAATGCTGAGCAAAACGACTAAGACAAAGCATTTCAAAATAGTTGTATACCTTCAAAGACAAAGCTATTGTTACTTCAGTGGGAGGTGATGGCCTACTGGTATTGTCACTGGATTGTTAATCCAGAGACCCCAGTAAGGTTCTGGGGACCTGGGTTGGAATCCAACTGGGGCAGATGTTGGAATTTGAATTCACCAAAAATCTGGAGTTAAGAAATTAATGATGACCGTGAATCCATTGTCAAAAGTAGGAAACTGCGATCCTCACCTCAGTCTGGCCTACATGTGACTCCAGACCCACAGAAATGTAGTTGACTCTGAACTGTCCTCTGCGCAACTCGGGATGGGCAGCGATACCCACATCCTGCGAATGAATTTTTTAAAAAAGCACAGATCCCAGGAATTCCGGATTTGTTAAAGATGGGATAGGCCAAACTGTCAAACTCCTGGATAAGAAGGATGAACTAGCTCCCTTTCCCTTTTCACTCACTCCTTTGGCTGGTTACAAGGTTAATTTAAAGAAGGATCCCCTTCCTTTGTGGGGACCCTTCTCCGTTCTTCCTAAGAAAAAGAACGAAATGTGTCTAAACTTTGGGACTTAAGTCATTGGGGGTAGGGGTGGCATACGATTCAGCAGGCAGCTATCAATCCGTTGTTAATGTCCTAGTCATAAAATATCACAGTCCAGTCTACTTGAATATTGACACATCAGGGTTTACGTTCTCAATCTTCGTCTTTCTAAGCAGCCATTTAAATTATACCTATAATCATTTTTGGATGTATCAGCCCCCTTTAAAAAATTATATTTTGGAATTACAAATTAATAACGTACATAATACTTCAGGGTTTGATATATTACTGCCCAAAGCATTACAAATTATACGTAATTCCATTAACATCTCAAACTCTGCTTTTCATTCCCATCTTTCCCTGCACTTGTTCTGTGTTTAATTAGGGTATCCAATACTGCCAAGTACCTATTGAAAAGCATTACAGCTTAACCATTTATTAATCAGGTTTGATCATCTCCGTTCTCATGCAAACAAAGTCTCAGCGAAGCTATCGGCAATGCCTAGCCTCAGCACTGAGGAGACCATGTCCTGGTTTCTTCTGTGCCACCTCCCTGTTCAGCATTTGTTGGTTTCCGCAGTCAGGCAGTTTGTTGTTCACAGTAACTCCCCATTTGCAATGATGGAAGTGCCAAGTACATTAATGAAAAGATCAAATACATGCCTCTAGCATTACATTACAGCAATTGTAGCTTTCAAGGAAACAATCACAACTCAAGCCATCTTCCTTTTGGTGTGCAGAATGCATTAAATTTCCATTTTTCTTTCCAGAGTACAGCAGATTTATTGTAGAAAGCACAAGACAGCAATGTCACAACATTCTCAAATATTGTGACATTTAAAATCTAGTTTATCCCAAATTTCTTCTCCCACTGCACCCGCAGAAAAATATTCTATGTTTTCTCTCCTGCCAATGACCACAAACATATTGGTTTTCAGGGGAAGACGTTAAACATTCATTCCTCAAAGCCATGTTTAATTCCAAATTGAACTTCAAACCATACATCCAACCCATCAGCAAGACTGACAACTTTATCTGAAAAATATCACCCCTATCAACTCCCATCTCAATTCAATGTTGCAGAAATTTCTATGTACAATGTGGGGAGTGCGCATGACAATGGGAGAGGCAGCAGAATGAGTGTACACTGTTCACCCCTTTTCTCCACACGCAGAGATTCTAAAACTTTGTTTTTCAGCACAAAAAAGGCAAACTTCAACTTTCATAACATCGTGTCTCTGTCTTCACCTCAATACATCGGCTGCTCATTCCTTTAGCTATGATTTTGTTCCATCCAGACTCAAATGTTTCAATACGCTGATCCAATAGAACATACAGGCACAAAAACTTTTTGCTTTGGTGGTAGGATCAATGATAGGGGACAGGTTGGCATAGATTTAAGGTAAGGGGCAGGAGGTTACAGGGAATGTGAGGAAATTCTTTTTTCCACCCAAAAGGTGCTAGAAATCTGGAACTCACTGCCTGTAAGGGTGGTAAAAGCAGAAGCCCTCATAACATTTAAGTAGTATTTCGATGTGCAGTTATGATGCCAGGGCATACAAAGGAATGGGCCAAGTGCTGGACATTGGGACTGGAATAGTTTGGTGCTCGTTTTTGACTGGCACAGAATCGATGGGTCAGAGGGCTTTTATCTGTGCTCTACGATTATGATTATCCTGGACGGTCTCTTATCTTACACCTTCTGTAAACCTATGCTCATCCAATATACTGTTACCAATTTAATATCCTCTTCCTTTTCTTCAAGTCATTCCAATGCCTAGCCTCTGTGACCTTGAACCAAACACTTTGCATCCCTTCGATAGTGATCTCTTGGGCAGAGCCCCTCCCATCTATTTGCCCCACCATTGGCGGTCCTTATCTTTAGCTGTCCAGTTCACACGTCCAGAATTTCCTACTGTGTAGGTGCTGGCGTTGGACTGGGGTGGACAAGGTCAGAAGTCACGCGATACCGGGTTTATGGTCCAACATGTTTATTTGAAGTCACAAACTTTCATAGCGCTGCCCCTTCATCAGATGAAGTCATGTGACTTCTGACAGACATTCCTCTGTCAACAAACATTCAAATACCCTTCTTAATATCACCTTCAACCCAGTGACGTTTTTTGCCTGTTAAGCTCACATAAAACACCTTTGAATATTTTCAGAGATTGAGTTGTTATATGAATGCACATGCAATTCTGAAATATTTTTTAAAAAGTGAATTGACCCAGATATCGAAGTACAACATAATGGAACATCATTCTTTCAGTGGAGTCTTCATCTGAGACTCATTTCCTCAGAACATAAACTAATCAACATTTTGCTTAAGAATCTATCACCCATTTCAAAAGGTTAATTAGATAAGTGTAAAAACCAACACTGCCACACCTCTTTCAAATAGTGAGGAAAGAACCAATAGAATTGGTTTGTGTATTTTATCGTGAAATACATGTCCTTTACAGCAAAGCATCATTGCTATGCAATATAATCAACTTAAGAACCGGAAACAGGGGCGGGCAAATCAGGCCCTTGACCCTCCACCATTTAACATGATCATGGCTGGTCTCATCTCAGCCTTAACTCCACCTTAAGCATGCAAAGTCACCCTCAAATCTCTGTGTTTTGTTTCAGAAATATTGTTAGAACTAGCTCTCTGTTTCATTGAAAACCCTACTGTTTCAAAAACAAAATTTGCTTAACCTTTGTATATAGGTTTAAAAAAAGATTCAGAATGCACTTTTGGCATTACCACTAAGAAACTGCTCCTGTGAGGAAGGATCATCACAAACATGCAGGCCCAATAAGTCACCATTCAAATTCTAAAAATACTTGCACACTAAATCCCCTTATCTCATCACCCCGGCATTTGCTGACCAACACTGTCCTGAATTTAGAATTTTCAGCTTTTTATTCAAATTCCTCTTGTGGTTTTGTCCCTCCTCTTAGTCATCCTTAAAACTATCCAAGATCCCTGCATCCCTCCCTCTTACACCCAAGATACTCTACACCTCTCTGTTCCATATCCATGCCTTCAGCTGGTTAGGCCTTAAATTCCAACTTCGACCTCTATCTCAGTCTCAGTCTATTCTCTCTGACCAAGCTTTTGGTTACCTGTTCTATTAAGTGGTTCAATGCCAAATCTTATTTGGTAATACACTTATCAAGTGTCTCGAGCGTTTTTAATTCATACAGTGACATGGAAAAAAAGTTATTTGCGTTGAAAAGTCGCAGTACTGGACTGGATCAAATGATCCAATTACATATCATTCAGTGTATGCGGCAAGAAACTCACCATCTCAGTGCGCACATCTAAATCAGCATCCTCAGTCAGGAAGTTATTAGGAATTTACCCTCCTACTCAGTGATATCTTGGCCACATATTTATGTCAGTTAATCGAGGGATTCAGACACATGGCCATTCTCAAATCCAATTGCTGCCCACTGTTAAACAACATGTTTATGGGATTTTGGATATTTGGTTGAAAGAATTCTAACTGCCAGAATTTATGTAGATACATATTAAGTTGTTCAACAAAAAAGAAAATTAGAAACAATACCTTTAACATCCCTAGTTCTAAGTCAGCACTGCAGTATTGTTTTGGTTAATATGTCAAAAACATTAAGCCGTCAGCATTAATTTGTCTGATCTCAGCACTGTACTATGTTGAAATGTCATTTAAATGTTTCCACATATCAAAGCTTCCCCTTTCACAATAAGTGTGGTCTCTTGAAAAATTAACGGTCCGAGTTTGATACACCGTTCAAAAATTCATGCTGCATTTCTATGTTAATGAAAATATACCATGGACAGTATGTTTACGTCACATTGTAACCGTGTGGCAACTAATCAAATCAAATTCAATTCTTTAAACACCACCAGCATGAGCTGAACAAAAAAAGATTTCCAAATAAGACTTTCCTCCCTCTTTATATATGAAATATTGGCGTGGCAATGACAGCACCATTTTTTTAAAATCTTTGATTCGCACTCTCCTGTTCCCAGCTCTGCATTTTCCTCCACCTACCTTGTTATAAACACAAGTTTACATTTGCTTCATCTACTCAGGATTCAATCGATACCTGCAGGACAGTTCGGCTTAATTAAGAGCTGTGATTAACACGTGCCTGAATTGAATAACTGGGGCTAGCACTGTAGCTATATCTGTAATGTAGACTTCCTTGAGAGAGTGAGTAGAAGTTTACTTCTACCAACAAGTATTAAACTTTTACAGTGATGCAAATAAACCAAAAGAAACGATAAAGCTTGCCTAGGAAACATTGCACATTACAAATTTAGTTGTTGTAGACGTGTTCTTGGGTTCCACAGTTACGTCAACCCCCAGACAGGTCTAGCATAACTGTTTCAGGCAAGTTAACTGATGATGCCCTAATACCTCCATGTGTAATAGCATAATACAAGGAAGAAGTAACAATTGAAAATTCCTGTGAGTTGAACTATGCGCATTTTGTATGTTGTTCTTTAACAAGGCAGATCAAGCAAAAATTTCGTGACATGAATCCAGATGCAAACCATTAAGTTACTTTTTTTTGCAAGTAATGAATATTAGACAATTATCATCAGCTCCATTTTGTTCAAAAAGCACAGTGTAACAAAATACAAAGAACACCAAGTTTCTCACGCATAAATAAGTCATCTTGCTTAAGTTAGAGGCTATTTCCTCATCTGGAGAGAGCATTGGCTCAGGATAGGACTGTCTTTTTGACCTGAAGAATGTGAGGAGACCGTTATCAATCTCTGAAATTTCCAGCCCCAGGACTGTGGGGATTCAGTTGAGGAATATATTCAAGACTACGACAAAGTTCCTCAATTCCCAATGACAATCATGTACCTTAGACAGCCATATCCCACATCATTCCCATCCCACAGGATAAGTAATATTTCTATTTAATACTAAATAAATTTGGGATAGCATTTTCACAAGGAGACTGGCCTTCTTTTTTTTAAAACTGGTAACTGCCTAATTCCTGCTTTCTGCAATCAGTGAATATGATTTCAAGCTCCAATGGTGACAGGCACATTACCCACTGATCTATGTGGAAGGCATTGTACAAATTCTCACATTATACACAAAATTTGATAGCTTGTGCAAACGGAGAAGTCTTTTAAATGGAGCTAATAGTCAATTTATTCCACCTTGTCAGCTTATTGTAATCTGTCAATCAAATGCTCTTGCTTTTTTCACATTATGACTGTTTTCTCATGGAAACTGAAAGCAAACCATCATAGCCCTAAAGCTCAGATTTCAATTCTTTACTAAAGTTATATTAAAACAGACTAAACATAATATGTGGCAACAGAGCATTTGCACAGTACTGATTCAATGTCTGAGATTCCCTGCACTGCACATCCACAGTGTTAAATGTGCAGTCCAGCGAGCACAGCAACCAACGAATAGGGTCAAAGGACAGCACTCAAGCAAGTAGAATTGCCTTGGAATGCTTTTCAGGGCAGTGGACAACAACTAAGCCAGCACACAAGGTAGAGAAAAGCAAAAGGCATTATAATAGAGAGCACAGTTAAAGGGTCCTTTCAAGGCCTGGAGATAACACTGCCATAGGTTTGAGGGCAAATTCCAGTGAGTTGGGCACAGTGGAGCAAAGACAACAAATATGCCAGAGAGAAGCATGCATACAGGGACTTAGTCATTAAGAGATTGCAGTCGGAGGAAGGAGGTCATCAGGCTCACAAAAATGCTCTGCATCTGCAATTCTTTTGCTGTTTCTATGTTAAGGAGGTAGTTGAAAACAAAGGTAATTCTTAACTTGATTCTCTAGGTCACAAGACATTGGGATGATGGCAATGCAGCTCCCTTTCATAAATGTGTTCTTCTACTGAAAATTAATTTATATACATTTTACAAATGCCAATAGGCAAACTGGCATATTCAATACTGTGGGAGGAAATGTAAGCAAATCAATTTGAATGCAAAAGTGCAAATCATATCAGTAATAATATGGACAATGGCTTCACAGACTGCCAGTTAACTGAGTTGGTTACACCACAGTTCTCAATAACACGGCTGATGACAATTCAATGCCTGCACCAGCTTAGGGAGCTGCTGGGTTTCTGCCTGTTCCACTTACATCACAACAATATTTAGTATCCTGGGACCACGATCCCTGGATAAGAAGGATGCCACACGAATGGAGAATATTTTCACAGAATCTATTTCTGCATCAAATTACGTATTTTTCTTCAAATAGGATATAAAATTATATTTGAGAGCACATGGATGGATGAAACCACTTACTGCAATTCTGCATCTGTGCCACTGGATTTGTGCAAAGTACAAAATGGTAAAAACCTCCTGCAATTTTCCATCTTCCTATGGAAAGTGGCCCATGCTTTTCAATTTGTTAGCAATTATTTACAATAATTAAAGTAAAAATCACCATAATCTTACCAGACTTAGGGTCGTGCTCTCACGACAGAGGGATGAGTGCTGGTGGTTCAACCTAATAATCACCACGCCTCATATGAGGGGAGCGGTTGAGAAGAACCACCCTTCATGGTAACCTCAGACAATGCTGGAATCAAACTCACACTGATGGCACCACTCTGTACTGAAATCCAGGTGTTTAGCCAAC
Organism: Ginglymostoma cirratum; assembly: GCA_024137785.1. Lineage (NCBI taxonomy): Eukaryota > Metazoa > Chordata > Chondrichthyes > Orectolobiformes > Ginglymostomatidae > Ginglymostoma > Ginglymostoma cirratum. The sequence continues at coordinate 11,534,641 of JAHRHZ010000082.1, read as the reverse complement.
TGAGCAAACCAACCTCTGGCTCCTACTTGCTTGATCTGCTGCATCAGAGAGTTGTTCCAGATCTTCCTATAAGCCTTTGTAATAGCCAGTAAGCCTATGAGTGCCTGTAACATGTTGGAAATCAGCAGGCACATCCACGTCTCGAGATGGTGACTTTGTCTGGAGATGTTACCAAGTTTGTTTTTAAAAAATGGACTGCAATCGCCATTCTACCATTCGCTTGTCCTGATGCAACCAAGCTTTCTTCCAATTATCCACTGGGGGTCTTGGTTCATCAAACTGTTGAATGGTTCAAATCTTCTTGACATATACTCTTTTGTTCCTTTCCAGCTAATTTAGAGTTGCGCTGGTTTTACACCCTGGATTCTTCTAATTCTAGTGAAGTTTTATCCTTCTGTTAGTCTAGCATATTTTTCTCCTTCATAGTACGCTCTAATTAAAGATCCAGCCTCTTCGACAGACTAGTTCTTATTTTTTTGTCCCTCCCACCCGAAACCTGGGCCTCTTCCAGTTGTTACCTCAATGGTTGTTTAGTTTCCTCGATGTCGTCCTTCAGTTTGCTCACCAGAGCAAAACCGCAGGCAGTTCTTTCAGAAAGAATTGTCTCATGAGTGATTTGCAGCTCTTGCTATGTGCTGCATGTCTTCACATGCTTCCACACGTCAGCCATTTACTTCGGCTTTGCTTTGAGCCCAAGCTAATATCTCTGTAGCTGCTCCTGTTGAGCTTGATCTGTCTTACCTGCGAGTTGCTCCAGATCTTCTGAGAAATGGGCAAGATTTTCACTGAATCGATAAAACTGAGTGTGTAGTTCACACTGCTTCCTTGCATTTTCTCATTTATCTTTGAGAGTCGAAAAAAATTATCCCCCAAAGTCTTCATCTTAGGTCATATTTTCAGTTTTAAATTTATCCTGAGTTGTTAAGCTTTTATTTCTTGAACTTTCACTTACCCCTCCACAGCAACACTGACATTCTAGCTTTGCTAATTTGAGACAGAGCAAAGTATTCCCTTTTTCTTTAATATTCAGTTGTGTAAGTGTTTCTTGAATTTTCTGCTCCAGTTTCTGTTGTCTGTGATGTTGAACTAATTCCAGCGATTGTGATTACAGCAGATTCGGGGCATACAGGTATATCTGCAACTCCTAGTCTAAGAACATCTATGATATAGAACATCTGTGACATCCAGGCAGATTGTAGGCTTCATCATGGCTACTCACGTCTGTGGGTATTTTTTTAAAGAATTCACAGGGGTAGTTAATTGGTATTTGTCTGTGTCAATATTTGCTGATCTCAAGCAGTCACCAGTTTTCTGAGTGCAGAGCATTTTGAATTTTTGCAAATACTTCTGGCAGTGGGATGACATCAATGTTTTCCACAAGACTGGCAGTGTGAAATGTGTTCACAGTTCTCTGTCTCATTGTAAGCATTAACAGCTTCTGGTTAGTCGATCACTTCACATATACGCCTCTGGCAGGATACCAGATGGTCTGTCCTCATGGGGGGCGACATACAGCTCTTTATAGCTGCAACAACCTTTGCTCAAGTACACTACCTATAGCTATGGTCTTTCCTACCACACACTTTGCAAAATTGATTGAAAGCTGGATATTTCTGCAGGGAATGGAGAAGGCCACATATTCAACATGTCTTGCTATGTTTGGGTGAACTTGTGATTGTTTCAACCATTGCATATGGCAGAAAGCTAGCAAGTAATATAACAAAATATTTTGAAAAGCTTTTTAAAACAGAAGAGTTAACAGAGAGAGTTGGTCCTATGGAAAGTGAGCCTGGAGAATTAATAACAGAAATAAGACGACGGCAGAGCAATGAAACATATATAATGCATTGAACTTCATTATCGAGGATACAAGTAACATCCCAGAAATAGCTGTATACCAGGAAATGGAAGAAATGCAAAACAGCAGCAATTATAGGTGAGCAGCCTACCAATTAGTATGGTCTATGTGCCAGATTGGCTGCCTCAGACACTGACCATCCAGATCGATAGGTTACTTAATCAATGAGCCCAGTATCCTCAGAGGCATAGGCCCTGGTTTTTAGCATCATCTTCAACCCACTTCCAAGGCCCTGGTTCCAAGAATAGTGGAGTTTCAGTTACAAGGTTAGGTTGGAAAGACTTGACTTGTTCTCCTCAGAGCAAAGAAGATTGAAGGGAGATTTGATGATGACACAATTTTTAGATTCAGGTTTAAATAAGGTATGCAAAAAAATTGTTCAAATTTTATCATCTACAAAGGACAAGGAGAGGACAACAAAAAGATTTTGGTCAAGAGATGTCAGGGACATGAAAGAAAGAATATTTTTACACAACAAGGGGTAATGACCAGAGGAGTTCAGATGGCTGTGAAGGCAGCGAGAGTGGAGGTCAAATTGGGTTGGGCAGGAAAGGGTCCAGCCTAAGGGTCAGGACCAAACACCTCAGGAGGGAGAAGCTTGCGAACAGCCAGAAACAACGCTTTCTAAAGTTAATTAGATTGTCACTTTGAAGAAAACATACATACAGGAACCTAGCACGGGATGGAGACTGACCAGAATACACAGAGAGGAGCAATGCACCAAATAGCCTCCTGCGCCAAAAATTATTTTATACCTTAAAGAACAGAATTTCGAAGCATATTTCAATAGATTCTCTAAGGTTTTTCTTAAAAAGAATGTAGCTTTTGGGGTTATAAACAATGGGTACTGCTGTACCCTGAAATCCCAGTAGGAACAGTCCAATCCAAACAAAATCTGGTTGGTAAATTGTCAAAGTAAAAATGCTTGCTCCAATGTCAATAAAACATGAATGGAACTGCTGCTGATGCCCACTTATTCAGGAATTACTATTGCATTGAAGATACAATCCAAACACATTACTTGCTTCAATAACAATGTTTTCATTACAATTTTCTAAAGTATCAAGGCAGGAAACTATTCAATCTTAAGTTGTGCAAGTCCGTGTGCACAAGTTATTGGTGAGGCAGAGATTCAAAAGGCACAAGGAAACTTTGCCTTGTACTTGCAACATCACTGAAAACAGCTATTGTTTGGGCATCTAATGGCAGACACACTACCTCCTTCTCCCCACTCAACTTCCTCTCCCCCCCCACCCCCAAAGAAAGTGGGACTTACACCCAGATCTTTAGGGCCAGAGGCAGGGTCACTGCCTATGCGACATCAGCTGCTGTTTGCTGATGCAGTTTTGCAGAGTAATCAAGTGGTGTGACAAGCATCTCTTCACCTGGGAAATAAACGTTTGATCTCTGTTAAATGCCTCTTGCAACAGAGGGGATGCTATGATTAATAAATGCTTAACAGACCATGCTGGCCAGGACAGAAAATAAGCATGTAATTTTAAAATGTGAATGAAGTTGTTGAAAATGACATTAACGCTCTTAAATCAATAGTTCTGTGTCCCTTACAAACATTTCAGAATAACTCAAATGATTACTTTGAAGTGCAATTGCGTGTAATGGATAGAAACATGGCAGCTATTGGGTAACAAATTCCCAGAATTGCAATGAAATAAATGAGCAGTTAATAATTCTGGTGCAGTTTGATAGAGGAATATTGGCCAGGACATTGAGGATTTCCCTGCACTTTTTATTAGAACATTAAACACTGATCTGAACAAGTTATTGGAGCGTTGATTTAACATTAAACCCAAGAAACACCCTGACAAAAACAGCCCTTCCACCATGACATATCAAAACATCAACCTATATCAAGTTCCCAAGCTCCAAATAAAAAAGGAACTTGAACCAATAACTAACTTGAGGAAACAAGTTGACACAGTTCTATGTACTGAACACAGAAATAACTATAGCCAACCTAAATATCTAAACATGAATAAAGAGTGCTCACAATCTAGTTAATGGTTAGTAAAAACAAACAACCTTGGCTTCAGTTTATTTTTGAATGGACATATATAAGCACTCAATGGCTTATTACATTAAAAATGTATGCAATCATTTATGTTGAATATGCGCCAAATGGATTCTGAACGCAACTGTTTCCCTTTAGTTGTCAAATGATTCCCCATTTAATAGCTTAGTAGCAAAACAATAGAATGCATGCATATCTACAGCCTGCAGCCATTTTCCTCAAAAGCATCTGAATTTTCTTCATAAAGTATCAAAATATAGGTGCAGAGACAACAAGGTGTGGGGCTGGATGAACACAGCAGGCCAAGCAGCATCAGAGGAGCAGGAAAGCTGACGTTTCGGGCCTAGACTCTTTTTCTGAAGGGTCTAGACCCGAAACGTCATCTTTCCTGCTCCTCTGATGCTGCTTGGCCTGCTGTGTCCATCCAGCTCTACACCTTGTTATCTCAGGTTCTCCAGCATCAGCAGTTCCTACTATCTCTGTAGGAATATTGGTGCATTCTTTCCAAGACTTCCTGCATTTACGAGCTGCTTTCCAATGACACTGTTCACATTAGATTGGCCAAATGCGACAAGACATCTCACCGATACAACATGTAACACAAACTTCTGTAGACAAGCTGCTGCATGGTTGAATCTTTAAGGGCACAAAACTAATTCCTGTAAACAGCAGATTCTAAAGTGAATTTGAGAACAATTGCTTTTATTTTAAAGATGTTACTTGTACAGTCATGGGTTCATTTCCATTTACAATTTGTTTCTCCTTGATTGCTCTTTCACAAGATTTACTTCTGGCAGTCAGTAAAGGAATCTCATGTGCAAGACTTACCCATATGTAATTAGTTACAGAATCTAACAGCACAAAATGCAACTAATGTCTGCATCAGTTCTTACAGCTATCAATTTAGCCTGCCACCCTGGATTCCCACCATGTCCCCACTCCCCAAAAAAAAGCAAAGCCTGGGTCCTCTTCCATGTCACAGAAAATTATCTTGCTTCCTTCTATGGATAACAACTGCTGACAGATTTGAGATTGATAGTTTGACGTCGTACCCTGGCATTAATAAATGGCTCGGTAAAATTAAACTCCATAATTGGACAGTAATTCTGCAATTATAGTTAGGTCTTTTACTTAAATAGAACACTGTTTTGATCAAAGCAATCTTTCCAACATCATGCTTTGGTCCTCTCTCAATTTTCATTTAGAAGAGGTTCAAATTATTGATTTGTTGTAAACCTAACATTCCGCTTGCTGCAAAATGCTCAAACGATTGAACTTCACATATTTTATAAAAGGCGTGAAGTTCAGTGTTTTCCTTGATGAAACAGCCCAGTGAATACATGTTTTTTTGAGTGCAATAGAACTCACTCAGGAACCTGGGATTGGGCAAAGGGCACAGAGTTTTTTTGTGTTCATGCAAATAGCATTTGAGAAAAGACCAAAAGTGCTACATCAGTAAGAAATGCATTTTTATTTCAGATTTCTGGTTTTGCTCATAATATTTCGATACCCTGTTGCTGCTATGCACTAACACAATGAACAATGAGTTTTGAAAAACTGAATCCATAGGAGATGCAAGAGTCACACATATCCAACAAATCTGTATTTGAAAAATTCCAACATCTGGATGAAGGAACTGAGGGCATTGTTGCTAAGTTTGCAGATGACACAAAGATAGGTGGAGGGACAGGTAGGCTGCAGAAGTACTTGGGCAAGCTAAGGGATTCGGCAAAGAAATAGAAGATGAAATACTATGCAGAAAATTTTGTGGCAATTTTTTTGGTAGGAGTTCAGACATAGCCTTTCCCCATTTAGAAAATGGTCTTCGGAAATCTGAAGCACGAAAGAACTCAGATTTCCTTGAAGTCTCTTAAGGTTAGCATGCAGGCCCAGTTGGCAGTTAGAAAGGCAAATGTATTGTTAGTATTCATTTCGAGAGGGCGAGAACACGAGCAGAAATGTATTGCTGAGGCTGTATACGGCTCTGGTTCAGACTATATTTGAAATATTCTAAGCAGTTTTAGGCCCCGTATCTATGGATGGATGTGCTGGCCTTAGAGAGGGTCCAGAGGAGGTTTACAAGAATGACCCCAGGGATGAAGGGCTTGTCATTTAGGAGCAGTTGAGGACTCTGGGTTTGTATTTGGAGTTTAGAAGGATGGGGGTTGGGGAGGGGGGTGCAGTGGAGGTGGGATGTGATCGAAACTTATAGAATATGGAAAAGCCTGGATAGGGTGGACGTGGAGAAGATACTTTCACTAGTAGGAGAGACCAGAATCAGAGGGCACAGTCTCAGATTGATGGGATAACCCTTTAGTATCGAGAGGAGGAGGAATTTCTTCAGTCAGAGGTGGTGAATCTGTGGAACTCATGGCTGCAGAAGTGTACTTGAGACAGAGATAGATAGGTTCTTAAAAACCAAAAGAACAGTGGATGCTGTACATCAGGAACAAAAACAAAATTGCTGGAAAAGCTCAGCAGGTCTGGCAGCATCTGTGAAGGAAAAAACAGAGTTAACGTTTTGGGTCTGGTGACCCTTCCTCGGAAAAAAGGTTCTTGATTAGTAAGGAGTTCAAGGGTTACAGGGAATAGGCAAGAAAATGTTGTTGAAAAACATAGCAGCCATGATCAAATGGTGGAGTAGGCCTGATGAGCTAAATGGCTTAACTCTGCTCTTATATCTTATGTTGTAATGCTATTTGCACAACGTAGGACATTACTTGCTGTCTGCACAAGCTCAGCAAAAGGTGACCTGAATAAAAGCTAAAACGTGATTGATACCGAATTGAAAAGATTTATTATTTAAGTATGTAAAGCATAGACAAATTAAAAAACAGTTATCAACACAATGCAAGGCGATGTTTAACCCAACCAACAAAATGGAGTTTGACTGTCATAATAGGACAACTTCCACATTTGCGTCATGTTTAAACATGCTTTGTGCTTGCACATTATATTTGTGCTGTAGGGGATTTGTTCAAGTAATTTGTTCAAATTACTATAGTGATCACTCTAGTGAGCTCAGGTATTTTATGAACAAATTCAAGCCAACGTCCTATATGCCTTGCATGGAAGCAAGTGTTTTATCAGTCTCAGGTTATAAACTAAAAATTGCCTCAATTTTTACACAGTTAATTCAGCCAATCCTGCAAGACAACATAAACACCCAAAAAACAACTGACGTGGAAAGGTTTTTCTTAAACGCTTAGTTGTACTCCGTAAATGGAGTGTATTATGTTACAATTCTTTCAAAACAACACTGGTTTGGAGGAAACCGTATCCCATAGATTTCCAAATCCCCCCCTGAAAATTAAACAGCTCCAAGATGTCCACAAAGTTTATACGGCTGTATCTTAGCCTCATAAAAGCTTCTTCTAATATGGTGATTAAAGTTTCTATTCTTCATTGTTCCTGGAAAATCCTCATTTTAGAGAAAGCAGAATGAGACAGGAATGAAACTGCTGAAACTTGCCATTTTATCACCAACATTGAGAAGAATCCAGAGTTGCGGTTCAACTACATAAATGAAATATGAAAAAAAAAGAAACACTGGAGTTCTGCAGAAAACACATGTAAGGATCATTAACTTACTGATACAATGGTGTACTGCTTTATATTGTGACTGCGTCACTCCCACAAACATGCACACCAGTCATAAGCCTAATTTCCCACTTTAAAGCTTGTCATCCTGTTCACCTATTCATATTGTGGGGATACATGAAGAATTGGAGAAAATCGTAACAATTGTATTCAAAAATTATCAGAATTCCACAATGTTGAATATCATCAATTGAGGAATAATCTAAATATAAGAACATAAGAACTAGGAGCAGGAGTAGGCCATCTGGCCCTTTGAACCTGCTCCACCATTCAATAAGATCATGGCTGATCTTTTTGTGGACCCAGATCCACTTACCCACACTCTCCCCGTATCCCTTAATTCCTTTATTGTTCAAAAAAAAAAAATCTACCTTAGCTTTAAAAACGTTTACTAAAGTAGCGTCAACTACTTCACTGGGCAAGGAATTCCATAGATTAACAACCCTCTGGTGAAGAAGTTCCTTCTCAATTCAGTCCTAAATCTGCTCCCTCTAATCTTGAGGCTATGCCCTCTTGTCCTAGCTTCACCTGCCAATGGAAATATCCTCTCTACTTCTATCTTATCTATTCCCTTCATAATTTTATATGTTTCTACAAGATCCCCCCTCAATCTTCTGAATTCCAACGAATATAATCCCAATCTACTCAGTCTCTCCTCATAAACCAACACCCTCAACTCCGGAACCAACCTAGAGAACCTCCTCTGCACCCCCTCCAGTGCCAGTACATCCTTTCTCAAGGAGACCAAAACTGCACACAGTACTCCAGGTGTGGCCTCACCAGCACCTTGTACAGCTGCAACATAATCTCTCTGCTTTTAAACTCAATCCCTTTAGCAATGAAGGACAAAATTCCATTTGCCTTCCTAATTACTTGTTGTACCTGCAGACCAACCTTCTGTGATTCACGCACAAGGACACCCAGGTCCCTCTGCATAGCAGCATGCTGCAACTTTTTACCATTCAAGTAATAATCGTTTTTACTATTACTCCTACCGAAATGTATGACTTCACATTTATTTACATTGTATTCCATCTGCCAGACCTTTGCCCACTCACTCAATGTATCTATGTTCCTCTGCAAGGTTTCACAGTCCTCTGCCACTCATCTTAGTGTCATCTGCAAACTTTGACATCCCACACATGGTCCCCAACTCCAAATCATCAATATAAATTATAAATAATTGCGGTCCCAACATCGATCCCTGAGGCACAACACTAGGCACTGATTGCCAGCCATTTATCCCCACTCTTTGCTTCCTGTTAGTCAACCAGTCCTCTATCCATGCTAATACTTTACCCCAAACGCCATGCATCCTTATCTTATGCAGCAGCCTCTTGTGCAGCACCTTGTCGAAGGCCTTTTGGAAATCTAGGTACACCACATCCACTGGGTCCCCAGTGTCCACCTTGCTCGTAATGTCTTCATAGAATTCCAAAAGATTTGTCCAGCATGACCTGCCCTTCATGAACCCATGCTGCGTCTGCCCAACGGGACAATTTCTATCGAGATGCCTTGCTATTTCTTCCTTGATAATAGACTCAAGCATCTTCCCCACACAGAGGTTAAGCTAACCGGTCTATAATTCCCCATCTTTTGTCTACCTCCTTTTTTAAACAGTGGCGCCACATTTGCTGTTTTCCAATCTGCTGGGACTGCCCCAGAGTCCAGCGAATTTTGGAAAATTACTGCCAGTGCACCTGCTATTTCTCCCGCCATCTCTTTTAGTACCCTGGGATGCATTCCATCAGGGCCAGGAAACTTATCAATCCTTAGCTCCATTAGCTTGCCCAACATGACCTCTTCTGTAATAATGATGGTTTCCAGGTCCTCACCTACCTTCATCTCTTTGTCAATTACTGGCACGTTATTAGTGTCCTCCACTGTGTGAAGACCGATACAAAATACCTGTTCAATGCCTTGGCCATTTCATCATATCCCGTAACTAAATTCCCCTTCTCATCCTCTAAAAGGCCAACGTTTACTTTAGCCACTCTTTTTCGTCTTATATATTTACAGAAACTTTTGCTATCTGTCTTTATATTCTGTGCTAGTTTTTTTCTCATGTTCTATCTTACTTTTCTCTATAGCTCTTTTTGTGGCTTTCTGTTGACCTTTAAAGTTTTCCCAATCTTCTAGTTTCATGCTGTTTTTGGCCACTTTGCATGCCTTCTCTTTCAATTTGATAGCCTCCCTTAGACACCCATGGCAGATTACCCCCTTTCTCACAGTTCTTCCTTTTCACTGGAATATACTTTTGCTGAGCACTTTGAAAAATTGCTTTGAAAGTCCTCCACTGCTCATCAACTGTCCCCCATAAAATCTTTGTTTCCAGTCTATTTTAGCCAAGTCCTCCCTCATTCTATTGTAGTACCCCTTGTTCAAGCACAGGACCCTGGTATTGGATTTTATCTTCACACTCTCCACCTGTATTCTAAATTCAACCATACTGTGATCACTCCTTCCAAGAGGATCCCTAACTATGGAGGTCATTAATTATTCCTGTCTCATTACACAGGACCAGATCTAGGATAGCTTGCTCCCTCGTCGGTTCCATTATGTACTGTTCAAGAAAACTATCACGTATACACTCAATGAACTCCTCCTCAAGGCTACCCTGACCGAGCTGGTTCGACCAATCTACATGTAGATTAAAATCCGCCATGATAATTGCCATACCATTTTTACAGGCATTAGTTATTTCTTTGTTTATTGCCCGCCCCAATGTGATGTTATTATTTGGTGGCTTATAATGAACTGTGAGGTAGAATAAAATCCACATTCATTTGTTGTTAATTCAAAAGTGGAACTTGCAAATATCAGTGCCAGAGGAAATTCAATATTAAACATTAAACCAGGCAGAAAGAATTGCTCAATGCAGAACACAAATTATTTTAAATACTTGCTATATCAACTGTAGGTCGAGCGAACAGATGAAACACAAACTGTTAAATGCTTACATTTATACATCACAAAAAATTTAGTCTTCAGCTCAAAGTGCAAAAGTCTGTTTTAATCTCGAAAAGCAAAGTTATCTTCTGGGCTACAGTTTAGTGTTATACAATTTTCCTTCAGTTCTACCTCTACACCAAACCTTCCATTTCTATCGATGATACTAGTCTTCCTAACCCTACCTAACTTTTCATGTACAAATCAGTGAGTTTTGGATTATTCAGCTATGACGGCATCACAACCAAGTTTCATCTTTCACCCCACCACCCATCAGCCCCAGGATCTCCCAGCACCCACATTCACACAAGTATAGCGCCAGACAGGAATGACTGCGACTGCCAAAGTAACAATACTTTAGTCCAATATTTCAGTTTTTTTTTACTCCACTCACTCGTAAAAGTCTGGTCACACTTAGGCTGCACTCTAATGCCATTGTACTGAAAACTGACAAGCTGTCAAACCTGACATTACAATCTGTATTCCTCATGATGCAATAAGCCAATGGAGCTTAAAGCATTTGTCATATAGTCACAGATTCGTCACAAGGAGTCACTTTCATAAATCAACTGTTTCTTTATATTTCCAAACTTGATCATTAGAAGTCTTCATTTATTATGAGTAAAACACTTGTAAACTTATCTGGTTTACAAAGGATAACAAGGTGTAGAGCTGGATGAACACAGCAGGCCAAGCAGCATCAAAGGAGCAGGAAAGCTTGATGTTTCGGGCCTAGACTTTACGAGATGACTGTACCACACCCATCCAAGAATAGTGATCATGCTGCGGTCAGTCAAAAAAAAAGAGAGTACAACTAAAGATAAGTAAACTACCCTCGCACATCAATTTTTTACGAGAAAGGGAAGAAGCTTCCTTATTTAAGCAAAATTAAAATAAAGATTGAACATTCTGTAATTAATCAACACACAATAGCCAATAACATGCAACAGGCCTGCACTAAGACTATCTGAAATCCCATTATCCAGTAAGCAGTGCAGAAATATACCCTAGTCTATCAACTATGCAGAACTAAAGAGAAGAAAAAGTTTCACTTTTGCATGGGACATATTAATCTACGTAAGTTCAGCAGCATCCTGTGCTATTGTTCGTGGAATTACAATGGTGGAGGATGAATTAGACACAGGCCAGTTTATAGATTGGTAACTTAGAAATGTTGAACAGATTGGCAAAATAAAGCGGAGCACAAACTAATTTCTAAGCAAGCTTCCCCTATTTGTCATTGACATCATTATTAAATAATTTGAGAATACTGCCATCTTTGGATAGCTACGATGTGGGACACTTGTCCTCATGCATACAACTGAAATAACCACAACTTATTCTTCAAAGTGCAACATTAACTTCTTGCAACCTTGAAATAAAAAGTAGGGGAAAGAAGTGATCAACAAATATCCAAACTATTTACTTGGGGTTTTCCATTTAAGACTGAGATGAGAAGAAATATTTTTCTCTCAAACTCATGGAAAATTCAAAGAAATTAAAAGCACATGGGATCCAGGGTAATTTAGCAAGATAGATCCAAACTTGGCTTAGTGGCAGGAGACAGATGGTGGCAGTAGAAGGCCGATAGTGTGATTAGAATCTGGTGTACAGTGCATGACCACAGGAATTGAGTGCTGGGTCCCTTGTTGTTTGTGATATTCATAAATGATGTAGAAGAGCATGTGGGATGGATGTTAAGTAAGTTTGCAGATGACACAAAGGTTGGCTAGGTTGTTGACAGTGAGAATGATGATGCTGGGTTATCAAGGGATATAAACAGATTGGTCAGTTGAGCAGATCAACAGCAAATCAAATTTAACCCTGATAAACACCAGGTAATGCCCTTTCAAAGAAGGAACAAGACAAGGGAGTATTCAATCAATGCCAAAACAGTAGGAAGCTCAGAAAAACAGAGGGATTCTGTGATGCTTGACCACTGACCTGTGAAGCTGACAGGATAGGTTAATAGGATAGCTAAAACAACTAAAACTTGCTTTTATCAGTCATGGCATAGATTTAAGGGCAGGAAGGTCAGGTGGGAGCTGTATAGAACTTTTGTTGGATCACTCCTGTAGTGGTTCTGGTCACCACACTATAAGCAAGAATGTGACTGCACTGGAGGAAGTGAAGGGGAGATTCACCGGGACGTTGCTTGGGATGGAGCATTTCAGCTATGAAGAGAGGCTGGATAAACTCAGATAATAGCGTGGAGCTGGAGGAGCACAGCAGGCCAGGCAGCATCAAAGGACGAAAGTTGACGTTTCGGGTCAGGACCCTTTTTCAGCTGTGCTCCTTCAGCTCCACACTGTCATCTCTGACTCCAGCATCGGCAGTTCTTACTATCCCTGGATAAAAGCAGGATGTTTTCTCTGGAACAGAGGAACTTGAGGGGGACCTGATAGAAGCGCATAACATTACAAGGGGCATGGATAGGCTGAGTAGAAAGCAGCTGTTGCTGTGAGTTGAAGAGTCAATAGCAGTGGGCATAATTTTAAAATGAAAGCCAGGAGGTTTAGACAGGATTTCACAAAAAACGTTTTCCATCCAGAAGGTGGAGGTCCGGAATGGACTGCCTGGGTCAGGAAAACTCAACCTTTAAGATGTTCTTGGATGCGCACTTGTGTCATAACATTCTAGGCCCATTGCCTCATGCAGCAAAGTGGGACTAGTGTAGGTAGAAGGTCGGACAGACTTGATGGGCCAAAAGGCCTCTTCTATACTGTGATTCAATGATTCTTTAGTCTACAGAATTATCCCCCAAGGAGAGTAGTGGAGGTTGCATCATTTAATTTATTCAAGGCTGAGTTAGATAGATTTTTGACCAAAAAGGGAATTGAAAGACAGACAGGCTGTGCAGCACAAAGTGGAGTTGAAGCCAAAACCAGATCAACAATGATCTTATCAAATGATAGAGCAGTTTCAAAGGGGCCAAATGGCCTGCATATGCTCTGATTTCTTGTGTTCAGTATTGTTTCCTTTATTGTCAACTAAGATATGTACTTGCCAGGGGCACAATATTAAAACTGAATAAGAGGGAGAAGGGGAAAGCTTGCACCAAAATCACACATGAACATCCTGCTAACCAGTTATAATCACATTTTAAAAGAGGTCAGGAATTTCCCTGCAGACATCTGAACTCTGCCCTCAGACTGAGATTACGACCATAAGACCACACAGTCTGTGTAAATTTCCCTCCAGCAGTTAATTAAAAGCCTAGAGGTAGTGGTCATTGTCCAACTAAGATCAGCAGGTGGGCCCTTAGGGTGGAAGCAGCAGAACTGAAAAGAAGGAAGGGGCCCATCCAAATGGAGACAGCGTCTCACCAACTTTTCCAAGATTTAATGTTTTTTAAAAAACAAAAACAACCTATGTAACTGGGCCAACCTTGTTAGAATGGAGGAGGACTGAGATGCTTTCAGACCAGAAACCCAAGACTCTTGAAGTGTTGGTAGCTTAGTCCGTTGGCGGGCCCCTGCTGGAAGCAAAAGAAATTCTGCACCAACTCTGTGAACCTAGAAGGTGACAGGAAATTCCCAGGCAGCCTCCTCCATCAGTCACATTAGGAGACTCGAGTTTAAAATCAGCCAGCCGTCACATACTGGAAGGTGGCCCAGCTGCTGTCCTACCCTTTCCAAATCCCCCCTCTCAGAAATAGCCTGGGAGTGGAATGGAGCAAAGAACGAACATGAAAGATGGCACCATATTTTAGGTCTGCTCCCTCCGTTGCTAGCCACAGGAAGGATCTCAAAATTCCAGGCTAACAGTTTCTGTGGAGGTAAAAACTGTCAGAACTGCTGAGTATGTCCAACATTTCCTATTTTTACTTCAGATTTCCAAAATTGACTGCAGTGTGCATTTGTACCTCATCCAGTCCTTTGATAAACAATATACCAATTATCCTGAGCTCAAATCATGTGTAATAAGTTCCCACAAGGTAAAGCGTCACTTCTGTTAGTCTGTTAACGTGATATTTACCAAATTGCAAATCATTTGGTATTAAATTTGGTAATGCTTTATTTGAAAACTGTAATTGAGGATCGTTCCATAAGTTTTAAAAGCAACCATCTAACTTAATTGCAGATAGTGGCTTTTATAACTTCATTCACAGGGTGGGAAATTGACATTAACGTATTCAATGTTGCCTTCAAAATCCCAACTAATCCTACCAGTTTTACTTGTCACCGAATTAGAGACAGAATATCAGCTGGGGTATAAAACTAGTTTGCCTCCCAGATCCCCTTGCTGTCCCACGCAAAAAGCAAAACCATTTCAATATTCCATTTCATAAAGAAAGCCCAAATGCAAATTTTAAAGAATTGTACATCAAATGTCAGTATATTCCAAACGTTGAAAATTTATTTTTGTTTAAGTATTACCAAGCCATGTACTAAATTTAAGGTCTTAAAGTCATAAGTCACACGAATACTTGTTGCTTTGTTTAGACCCTTGACATGCAACTCTGATACCCTCTCACGTTATTCCAGCCAACTGGTTTGTTTTTAGCGCCACCTCATTTTTCATCACTTGCAGTTATCTCTCTGCCTTAATCAATCAGTTCATAGGTCATCCCTTCACTTGTTATTCAGCTATTAACATTTTACTCACACCGTTTGACACTTTTTATCATCTGCAGAATCTTGTTATTGAGCCTACTGACACTACTTACACTTATCTGCTGACACTCTTAATTACCTGGCCATTATCTCTCCACCTATATATCTGTGTCTGTGCACTTCTCTCCACTTCACCAGACAAAAGAGCAGTGCTATGAAAGCTTATGTTTTCAAGTAAACCTTTTGGATTCGTGTGGTCCTGGTCTCGTGTGACTTCTGACTTTGTCCATCCCAGTCCAACACTGCCACCTTTACATAATATCTAAAAGGACACATGCACTTGGACAAATGGCAGCTTTATCTGCAATAGCTGTCTACACACTACTCAGCATTAAGTTGCCTCCCGGACAAACGTTGTGATTATACGTAGCCTACAGGTCAAATATCAGTGGACCATTAATTCACACCACAATGCACTCAAAACATTCACCAAACCACACAGGAATCAGCATCACCGCTGGAATCATCGTTTGTTACATGATGGTGAAAGATATTGCACTGGATTTTAAACTTTGATAGTTTGCCAATAACAAAGTTTATAGCACATCTCTTCCACTTATTGAGTTGAATTAGAAAAACATGCTTCACTCAATTCCTGAGTACTAAAACGACAGTGAAATCATCATCTACAAACCAATACGTTAGTTCAGCTTGAGTGTTAATTTGGTCAAAATCTAAAACAGATACACAATTAAGAGTGATTTTCCTCATTTAATCTCTATTTACACTGAACAGGTGATGGGTCACATACTTCTCTAGCCCCCTGGATTTGATATGCAAAAGATTCACTCTCAAAGTGCATGTTTCAGATAACATTTAAAGTTAGTAAACACGTCATAACAGACAGCAACTGAAATGAGTCAGATCAAACTATTTCTAACATTATTCCAAAGGTGATGTTAAGTTTATTTTCCAGACAACAACTTTGTCTGGATTATAATAAACTTTATAATCTGTGTTTCTGCAATTGTATATAAGATTACTCAAGCTTTACCAGCGTGATTAAAGTAAAAATATATAGTTCTCACAACAAATACAAGAGTAACCAGTTTCATTCACTAAATGCAGAAGGCACTTCAAACCTCCTTTAGATAACAAGACGGGAAAAATAAAACACTGATTATTATCAACACTGTCTGATCATCAGTTATGATAACTGGGAAACTTTCCAGAGAACAGACTGTCACTTGCAGGTACAGTTACATATTGCTTGCATCAGGACTTTTCAAACCAAACTCCTTTCAACTTTCTTTGCTGCAAAACAATGCATGAGTGTTCAAGTGAGCAATTAATTGGCTGAAAACACCTCTAATAGTTCCTTTTGAGTTGTTCTGTTCATGTTACATAATTTAAAACAGAGCACATCTTTTCAAACTAGGATCACAGAACCTTAAGGGACCCATAAAGAGATCCTGGGGCTCTGTACTAATGGGCAAGTACACTATCAAAAGATATTTCCTACAGTTACAGAGTTAGGAAGAACTGCAGATGCTGGAGTCAGAGACAACACAGTATGGAACTGGAGGAACACAGCAGGCCAGGCAGCATCAGAGGAGCAGGAAAGTGGACATTTCGGTCGGGACCCTTCCTCAGAAATACAATTATAGAATTGGATAACCCATTAATATCTGCAGGATGTCTCATACAATTGCAAATTTACAAGCCACAAAAGCCTAAAAACATACAAGACAGAGGATAAAGACGGACACAAAAAAGGATGAGGGAATGAGTTGAACATTGGTCAGGTCATTATTGGAATACTGCGTGCAATTGTTGTGAAACTTGAAAGGGTTCAGAACAGATTTACAGGATGTTGCCAGGGTTGGAGGGTTTCAGCTATAGGGAAAGGCTGAATAGTTTGGGGTTATTTTCCCTGGAGTGCCAGAGATTGAGGGGTGATCTTCTAGAGTTTTATAAAATCATGAGGGGCATGGATAGGATAAAGAGACAAGGTCTTTTCCCTGGGGTGGGGCAAGTCCAAAATTAGAGGGCATAGGTTTAAAGTATGTGGGGAAAGATTTCAAAGGGACCTAAGGGGCAATGTTTTCACGCAGAGTGTGATGCTTGTATGGAAATGAGCATCAAGAGGAAGTGAAGGAGGCTGGTACAGTTAAAACATTTAAAAGGCATCTGGATGGGTATATGAACAGGAAGGATTTAGAGGGATAAGGACCAAATACGACTAGTTTTATTTAGAATATCTGGTTGGCATGGATGAGTTGGACCGAAGGGTCTGTTTCCATGCTGTATATGTCAATGACTGTATGACTCTATGACAAATGGCAGAATATGGATCACATCATGCAATGGCAGTATCCTTAACTCTGGGCGAGAAGGTTCAAGGCCCATCTCAGGATGACACATAAAGGCACATCATAAACTGTCCGAAAACAAATTGCTGAAATAAATTTTACCCGGACCCTCATCAGACTACAAATAAAGTAATGGTTATATTTCATCCACCTGAATGGACAGAGAAAGCCTTGGGCTATTTTTAAGCTGAAAAGAACACAAGACCCTTTAGAAAATGCTATGTTACTTAGAAAATGACTCATAACATAGGGCTATTCTAACTGTGATCTACTAGTGACTGAAAACTGCACCAACTTTGAATTCACCACTGGTGCTGATATACAATCAATCTTTTGCAACATTAAAAGGCAATAATATTTTGTCAGACAGTTATTTTACAATCCCAAATTTATGCTGTAGAAGTGAGAATTAGAGACAGCATAAAAACAGAACCGTCTGCAGAGAACTACCATAATGTGGAGCTGTTACACTCTACAAAAACTATGAACAGGCTCTGCCAAATGTCCCCATTCATAAATGACCCATGGCAGGAACTCCACAGACAGAGAAATAGTCTAACTCACAATATCTATTACTATTAGGCTGCTTCTAGCATCTAATTAATGCTTTAAAATGACAAAATACAAGCAAAGGTCGCATACTTCAAATAAACAGATTTTATTCTGTGACAATTAGCATTATGGCAATTCAGAATAATACACATTTCTTTAATTACATGCATTCATCTATATGAATTTTAAATGTCTAAGTAATCACAGAAATCAAAGATGTTCAACATCTCATATTGCCCAACGACACTTCCAGCTAAAACAGATACAAAAAAAATGCTCTCTTTGACATAATACACGCTCCTTTTTACAATGTCAAAAAGCTTTCCTAGGCAAACTGCTACAAAGCAATTCTGAATTTAACACCTTTAGAGCCAAACATCCCATTCTTAATGTACTTCCACAATTTTAAAGATGCACTTGCAAATCACTAAGAAAGGATGGGATCGTTGAATTATGTTCTTATGAAACATTTAAGCCCACACTTTTATCTCCAAGGTTCAGCAAGTCTGGTAAAATGCATCTCAACCATCATATCCAAATTAAATACAACAGCTGTATACCCAAATTGGTATGGTTTTATGATTTGTATATCTGTTTGTGGAAAAATACAAGTTGAAATCAAGCCACAAGTTAGAGATGATGAAGGCATTAAAATTTGCCTGCCAATGCATCACGTTGAAAAAGTCTGTCACCCTCATAATTCTATTTTAACTGGGTCTTAGAATACCCATTACTGCCATAGCAAAATAATTTTGTTTTAAGGAAGGCATCACTGATACCCAATCAAATACAGTATAAAATGAACATAAACATTACTATGTGTTTCTCAATAATACAATACCTACACTGCAGCACCCAATGGGTGTGGAACAGCTTTTAGTAGCTGGGAGGGTACCACATTATCCCCCAGAGCGACTAAAGATTCTGAAAGGCCAGGAAGAGAACAAAACAACCTCTCCCTGTACATTCTACCCATCACAGACCACGTATGAGGGACCCAGGTGAATCCAGAAGGAAAACCAAAAGAAATGCAGATGCTGTAAATCAGAAACAAAAAGCAGAAATTCCTGGAAAAGCTCAGCATGTCTAGCAGCATCTGTGGAGAAAAATCAGAGTTAATGTTTCGGGTCCAGTGACCACTCCGTTCCGAACAAGGGTCACTTGACCCGAAACATTAACTCTGATTTCTCTCCACAGATGCTGCCAGACCTGCTGAGCTTTTCCAGCAATTTCAGTTTCTGTTTCTGGATCCAGTAGGAAGTCGTCAAGTGATCAACCCACGTCCTTACGTACCTGGCACTCTCAGGTCCACAATAGAGAACTGAAGTTTCAAAAAATTAAGGACACTTTTCCTTCATGCATGCATGCCACACAAATAATTAATGAGTCAAGCAAATGGAGTTAAAGGACATTTTATGAAATATATCCATGAGTTATAGTCAATTAACTGTAGTTTTTAAAATCATACAATTAGAAAAAGTTATGTAATAGAGATGATGGCCTAATGGTATTATCGCAGGACTGTTAATCTAGAGACCCAGATAATGTTCTGGGGACCCAGATTCAAATCCTGCCATGGCAGATGGTGGAATCTGAATACAATAAATATCTGGAATTAAGAATGTAATGATGACCATGAATCCATTGCCCATTGTCAGAAAAACCTGTCTTGTTCACTAACGCCCTTTAGGGAAGGAAACTGCCAGCCTTACCTGGTCTAGCCTACATATGATTCCAGACCCACAGCAATGTGGTTAACTCTGAACTTCCCTCTGGGCACTTAGGGATGGGTAATAAATGCTGCCTAGCAAATGATTACCTCATCCCATGATTGAATAATAAAAAAAGTCAGTTTCCTCAATGATTATGAACAAAAAATTGTTGAAAACAAAAAAAAAAACTTTCTTTCTGTAAGAAGACTGTCTTACAAAATGGTTTTTGCCACCTTTTCTGCTTTGTGATGCAAGCTTTACAGCGAAGAATAAGATATAACAAATGCCAGCCAGGTGAAAATCTTTTGACAGTTTCCACATTCAAATTCTCTTCCTTGTTTTTCTGAATATTCTCATCTTTATGATCCCATGGGTCTTGAAGGTCCTCTGGTACACTGTCTGCTCACTACAAAGTAAACCGAATGAACCCCCAATTTCAAATTTGCTGTGGAAGACATCATTAAGGCCAATCTTAAATGTGCATCTTACTTTCACTTTCATAAATCATTCAACCAATGTCACTTTGATCCCTTGTGCTTGTTACAGTCATAACACATTAAATGCAGGATGATAAAAATACCGTTCATGTATGTCGAACACCACCACGGCCTCACATTCTCATCTTACTACTTGACACTGCACTATGCCTGGCTAAGACTTGTAACCTGTCTTCCTCTGTGACACTGTTCTTAGTGCCACAACAAAACCAAGCAGCAATACAAGACTGAAAACATAAAAAAGTGTGGGCAAGCGGACAGCAAAACATGATTTTGGCAAAGACATGTTCAACCTGAAAAAGTATACAAAAATGAAATAGAACATTGTACAGATTTCATTAAATTGCATGGGAATTCAATTTCAGCCCTAAAATTTACATCTTGAAGTGATATATCATTTGAATATTGGATGATATTTTCTGCACAAATGCTAATCTAAATCCATCGACGGACAAAAAAAGAGAGAGATTGCTCCTCGACAGCCAGAATGTCATCTTGGTACAGGATTTTGCGACTTATTCGAAGTTCAGGAGCATGGTTACATGTCACTGGATACTCGTGGCTGCATTACCGCTTTACAACACGAACATTTCAAACAATTTATTCACATTTAAGAAAACAAATGTTTGCACTAATGCCCTTTTGCTGGCCGTCCTTGATTTGCACACATTTGTTCAAGAGTGTTTATCTTGGGTGGCAACGAGAAAATAAAAAATCAAATAGGGGAGGGGTAAAGAATGAAAACATATTGGCTGATCCCTCCACCATCAAAACTTGATCCCACGCGTCTACTGACATAGCAGAGAGCATCAGCACCATAATAACACCGACACAAAAAGTCCCGAATAAAACTATAAGTTTGAAAGCCTCTGAGGCTATCACGTGTTAATTTAAAGCCAGTCTCTCTCTTTGCCTATTGAAGCATGGTTGGAGGCAGCATGCTGTGGAAACAGGACACCGTGCAGACCCGTTTCCTATGAAAGCCGGACTGTGGAGCGAAAGGAGACGGGATCTCCCCCACCAATCTGTTTTTGTTGTAAGTTTTGAGTAGCGCAAGGACAGAAGAAACATAATTGAAACACTGTGGCAGCGCTGGGGTGGGGGGCTTTCCTGAGCCAGAACTAGGGTCGGAGTGAGATAGGGGGAAGTGGTGTGGGAAATAGGTGCAATCCACTCTCGAGCTCCGTGCAGCCTGCCCAACCCTTTTGCCCATCTGAGCTACAAGAGTCTGCATTGGTTTGGCACTGACCGTAGTTGTCCTGCTCCATGGCTCAGAGTCGTCGTCGTGCTGCTGCCGCTGCCGCCTGCACCGGTGGGCACCAGCTGACCTGAGTGGGCTGCCTCGCGCTCCGCCCAGTACTCCGCTCGCGCCGATCAGCTGACGTCAGCGCCCGGGGTGGAGGGGGCGTGGCCGGCGACCACGTGATCCCGGAAGCTGACAGCCCGCTGTTGCAATTTGACACGCTGCAGGCTCGGCCCCAAGGTCACGACAGCTATGCTTAGTGACCCCTTTGTATACACACACACACACACAGCAGATTTAAATCTGACTTTGTCTTTTTTTTTTAAAAAAAAGACACTGCCAACAGGTTACCCGCCCAGAACAAATATTTATTCGCAACATGATGCAAGAGCGAGTTATTACTCCTATAGAGGTCGAGTTTGCTGCCTCTGCCTGGATGTTTAAATTGTTGTGTGTACAGGTCAATCAAGGAAACCGCGTCGGCACAGAAGTACATTTTTATGCAAAGAAAAACGTGCACAGTAAAATTGGGTGAATGGGTGACTTCTGGAAATCCTTCCACAATATTCCCCCAAACTATAGAAAAGCAATTCTTTGTTACAACAATGTGACAATTTTTCAAGCAAACTTCCATACTCGTTATCCAGTGTGAGGAAAAGCAGTTCTTTGCTGCAGGTCCACACGCACAAGAAACTGATCTAACATATTTCTAATGGATCTCTGCAGCCAGCGGAAACTTTTGGGTGGCAATTCCTGACCTTTGGAAGAGTCCCTGCTTTGTACAAGATTCAGTCTCTTACACCAGTACCAAGCGGTGGTAACCCCGAAGCAGCACAGCGAAAGGGGTCAAGAGTCCGACTGACATGTATTTCAGAGAAAGGCAACGTAACACCCGCTGTCCCAGCCATTCCCCATTGGCCCAACGCTTCTCTGTACCTTCAAGCCAACATTTCGCTGCACTCGTGTGGTCAGATTCTCACCTCTCCTCAGTCACGGGGAGGGTCAGCACCTAAGCACTTCATTCATTACAAGTTAATAGGACATCGTTGCCCACATTGGTCAGACATTGTTGACCTCATGAGAAACCCTACCTACTTTGCAGGAATACTCAACTCTTATCAGAGCAACAAGAACCACAGAGCGAAAATTTGAGAGGGGCTGGAAGAGGAGTCAGACTAAGCTAATTTTTGACCATAAAGCAGGGACGTCGTCCCCAAATGACGCCAGCATCTAAATCGAGATGTCCGAAATTCCAGCGACTCTGAACAGTCAAGAAAATTCTCCACTCAAGCTGTGAACTGCTCTGCCCCTATCGTGAACACACAGTTAAGCACATCCCCGTTACCATCTCATTTCCTCTTCCAGAGAGAAGTGAGAAACCGTTGCACTCAGAATTGGCTTGGCAATAAAATTTCTCAGAACCAGACCGACGTCGTAATGAAATGAAAATCAACGACTTCATATACCCTGTTCTTTTCGCTGATAACATTTTTAGAAGTGTGAACGAACACCAGAAGTTAAAAGGACAGTGATAACTATTTCCGGCCATGGTAGAGTTAACTGTTCAGGTCGACAATCATCGTTTGATTTCAGATTGCCACCATCTGCAACATTTTGCTTTTATACTCTATTTACTGTGCCATGTTCTACGATTAACGAGGGACAGCCATTTTTCTGTTGCATGATTTTCTATTGACAACAGGATATAGTGACAATGCACGTCGAAATGCTACAGGTCTGGGCAGACTGATACTACGACAACATGATGGGTTAACGTGCAATGATTTTGTTCAAATATTTCCAATTGTCAAACCTCCCATCTCTGTCAGAACATGTGTGGAGGCGGGTGAAGCAGAATCTCAGAACAAATCAACCCACATCACATTCACAATCACAATCATGCTGATGGCTATTAATATACCATCATCAGATGGTTGAATCTGTCATCTACTCTGTTTCGTTCAGATTGTGGGGAAGAAGGCAAGAGGAGAAGAGGCAAAGCAGATTTTAGGTCTTGATCAGACCATAATTCCTTCCATATCAAGTTTTCCTCTCGATAGCACGTTAACTAAAAGATGGGAAATTGAAAGGCCAGTTCTATCATTCACCACACATCTTCAATTCTGTAGTGTTAGTGGAAGCATCTTGGGTGGGTGTAGGTGGAGGGCTGTAGAGAAAGTAACATTTTGTTTTGCACAATTCTAATTTAAATTTTAAAATTTTAAATAACAATTTGGAGTAAATTAAAAAACAAAATGCACCATGTATGTAAAGTATGGCAAAAGTGAACTTGAATTATTCAGTGATTAAAACATATATAAATTACTATGTTAATAATAGATTCAACATTGTACACAGTGACAGAAACATTCAAAAGGCAGGAAAGAAATCTTGACAACAAAACAACCAGTACCTTGTATATTCTCAAATGTCCAATTGTAAACACTGGATTCTTACTCTGGTTGTGAATCACTCCTGTTTCCCCTTCTCCAAGTACCTTATGAAATATTTATATCTTGTATTACTGGATCAGTAATGGCGTGCTTTTCAGGCAAATGAAACAAATCATTGGCAGGCATTATGGGTTTTGAATGGAAGCAAAATGATCATTGAAGTTTTTCTGGTACACATTGATTTCTGTGATAATTCACATCTCTCAGAAGAAAGCACTGAATTGATGATGTTCTGTCCAATACAAAAGAAAATTTCAGAAACCAAAGCATTACAGCATAATCACTCAACAGAAGGTATCACGGTAATAAACTATCCTTACCTTAAAAAAATGTTAAAGCTCTCAAGTGCTATTACTGTAATATTATAGCAGACCCGTTTCGGATTTATGGCCAGAGAACCATAAAAATCAGCATTTTCTAACAACTAAAATTTTATTTCCATGCTTCAATTACAAATTTACATACATATAGAAGAATACGCTACAGTATTGTGATATTCTGGTTTACAGTGGAAGAGAAGAATGCTAGAAATGCATTTAGAATTTTTTTAAAAGCTTGCAGCACACACTGCAATTAGTGTCATCATGAGAGAGTACCATTTTCAAATTTAACTTTCTAGAACAAGCCCACCACCCAAAGTTGACCCTCTAAAAGTTTTCTCCTGTATCCAATGTGAAGTGGATAGCATAACGAAAGTCCTATCATTTCCTGGCAGGGAGAACTCTACAGATAGTATTTACATTCATGTGTTTTTGTTTTCTTCCCACACTGGTCTTATCGCAATATGTTGACTCACCAGTGCACTAATAGAGTGTACTTGCATTACTGAAGATGCCATTCTTTTAAAAAAAAAGTTGACATCTTTTGTCCAGGTGGCCATAATAAGGTCTCTATTCAGAATCATAGAGATGTACAGCATGGAAACAGACCCTTCTGTCCAACTTCTTCTAATTCAGATATCCTAAATTGATTTAATCCCATTTGCCAGCATTTGACCCATATCCCTCTAAATCGTTCCAATTCACATGCCCAGATGCCTTTTAAATGTTCGCATCACTCTCTGCGTAATAAAGTTGTGCCTTAATTCCCTTTTAAATATTTCCACTCTCACCTTAAACCTACGCCCTCTAGTTTCGGACTCCCCTACCACAGGGAAAAGAACTTGACTATTCACCTTATCTACGCCCCTCATGATTTAACAATGCTCTGTAAGGTCACCCCTCAGCCCCTGGCCCTCTCTAACATAAGAATGGAGTTCTCATCCTAATTCCACTCTCAACTACTGTCACCAAAAAGCAAATTAGCCAGTCATTCAAGGAATCTAGATTTTTTTAAAAACTTCATTCATGAGACGTGGATGTCACTGGCTGACAACATGCGTTGCCCATCCCTAATTGTTGTTGAGAAGGTGGTGGTGAGCTGTGAGTGTGCCAGTACTATTACAGACTTCATTAGTAAGTCTGTAGATGACTGAGTGCTGAAGACGTTAATCCAAATGTTCATCCAAACGTGGATGAACTGGGAGATCCATTCTCTACTGAAGTCCAGGTTTGAGACATTCGAGTCGTGTGACCCTGACCCTTACAAGAAATCCCAAGTATGACCTTCACAAGGCCATCAGAGACACCAAGAGACAATACCAAACTTGAAACCCAGACTAACCACATGGACACCCATCATTTGTGGCAAGGCATAACAGGCTACAAAGCAAAGTCAAACAGAATCTGGGCAACAGTATATCCCTACCCAATGAGCTCAATGCATTCAACGCTCACTTTGAACAAAAGGCCTGTGAAACAATATTACTCGTCCCATCAATCTCAGGATGGGCTCATACCCTCTGTTACCGCCGGAGACATTAGATCAGCCTTCCTAAGGGTGAACCCATGGAAAGCAACTGGCCCAGAAGAAGTCCCAGCCATGCACTCAGATCCTGTGCATACCAGGTGGCAGGAGTATTCACTGACATCTTTAACCTCTCCTTACAATGATCTGAAGTCTCCACCTGCTTCAAGGAGACCACCATCATCTGAATGTCTCAGTGACTCTGACGTCCATCATAATAAAGTGCTTCAAGAGGTTGGTCATGGCTCACATCAACTCCAACCTCCCAGATTACCTTGATCCCTTGCTATTCACCTACCAGCACAACAGTATCTGCCGAGGACCTATCTCCCTGGCACTACACTCATCCCTGGAACATCTAGACAATAAGGATGCCTATGTCAGGCTCCTATTTATTGACTACAGCTCCACCTTCAACACCATAATTCCAAACAAACTCATCTCTCAACTCTGTGATCTAGGTCTCTGCTTTCCCCACCTCTATAACTGGATTCTCAACTTCCTGACCAGCAGACTCCAGTCAGAAGATAGGCGACATTGTCTCCTCCGTGATAATCCTCAATGCCAATGCCCCACAAGGCTGCATACTCAGTCAGTCACTTACCATACTCCTTTATATACTCACGATTGTGTGGCCTAATTCTGTACCAACTCCATTTACAAGTTTGCTGATGACACTACCATTGTAGGATCTCAAACAATGACAAGATAGAGTACAGGAAAAAGATTGAGTGCTTACTAGCATGGTGCAAAGACAACAGCCTCTCCAAAATGAGGAAGCAGAGTGCTCATGTCTCTGTCTGCATCAACGGTGCTAAGGTGGACAGCATCAAGTTCCTGGGAACGATGATTACCAACAATCTGTCCTGGTCCACCCATGTAGACACTACAGTCAAGAGAGTACAACATCTCTATTTCCTCAGGAAATTAAGGAAATTCGACATGTCCATAAAGACATTTGCAAACTTTTATAGACACACCATAGAAAGCATCATATCTGGATGCATTGGTGTGGTACGGCAACTGCTCTTCCCAAGCTGGAATGAAACTACAGAGAGTTGTGAACACAGCCCAGTCCATCACAAAAGCAGCCTTATATACTCACGATTGCCTTCATCTACACTTCCCATTGCATTGAGAAAGCAACCAACATAACAAAGACCCCTCCCACCCTGGTAATATTCTCTTCCACCCTCTTCTGTCAGGCAGAAGGTACAAAAGTTTGTATACATGTGTGAACAGATTCAAGTACAGCCTCTTCCACACTGTTATCAGACTTTAAAATGGACCTCTTTAATGATGTTGATGATCTCTATCTGCACCTTCTTGGCAGCTGTAATACTGTGTCCTGCTCTCTGTTCTGTCACTCTGATGCACTTGAATAGTACAATCTGCCTGTAATGCATGCAAGACAACACTTTTCACGGTACCTTGGTACATGTGACAGGAATAAATCAAGTCAAATCAAATCTTAAACCACTGCAGTCTGTGTGCTGTGGTTGACACACAATTTCCTTCAAAGAATTCCAGCATTTTGTCACAGCAACAGTGAAGAAACGGCAATACGTTTTCAAGAGAAAATGGTGAATGACTTGGAGGGGAACTTGCAAATGGTGTTCCATATATCTGCTGCCCTTGTCCTTCAAGATGGAATTGATCATGGCTTGGAAGGTGCATCTAAGGATCTTTGGTGAACTCCTGCAATGCATCTTGTACATGTTAGACACTGCTACTATTGAGCGGTAGTGGTAGAGGAAGTGGATGTTCACGGTGCCAATCAAGTGGGCTGCTTTGTCCTGGATAGTGTCAAGCTTCTGGAGTGTTGTTGGAGCTGCACCCACATAAGCAAATGGGGAGTATTCATCATATTCCTGACTTGTGCCTTGGAGATGAAATACAGGCTTTGGGGAATGAGGGGGTGAGCTACTCACTACAAAATTCCTAGCCGTTGCCCTGGTCTTGTAGCTACTGTGTTAATGTGGTGAGTCCAGTTGAGTTTCTGGTCAATGGTAACCCCAAGGATATTGATAGTGGGGGATTCAGTGATGGAAATGTTCACTGCCTGGCATCTGTATGGCGATAATGTTACTTGCCACTTGTCAGCCCAGGCCTGAATATTGTCCAGATCTTGTTGCATTTAAACATGGACTGCTTCAATACCATTCAGTGCTGAATGATGCTGAACACTGTGCGAGCATCAGTGAACATCCCCACTTCTGATGTTTGGTGGGGGGGGTGGGGGGGGGGGCGGCGGTGCAGTGATGAAGCAGCTGATGGTTGGGCCTCAGACACTCCCCTGAGGAACTCCTGGAGATATCCCGGACCTGAGATGACTGACCTTCAAAAACCACCACCATCTTCCTATTTGTCAAGAAGGACCCCAATCAGCAAGAGCTAAGGGTGTCTATCAAACAGATTTACACTTCCAAGTAACTCACTACACAAGCACCCGAGACATTACAATAAGACATTTAAATGCAACTGAAGGGTCCAGACCCGAAACGTCAGCTTTCCTGCTCCTCTGATGCTGCTTGGCCTGTTGTGTTCATCCAGCTCTACACCTTGTTATCTCTAATTTAAATGCAACTCCTTGATTTAGAAGAGGTCAGGAATTCATGAACATGGGATTCTTCATGCCACAATAACACATCCATGTATGAAAACAGAAACAAATTCAATCTTTCCCAGCCCACATCAGCTCTAAAGCCCTTTGTCGTCAAATGCTGTGTAATAAGTTAAGAAAACTTCCATTGTCCTTTGTTTTTTAAAGGTGCACCCTAGTTTTAGTCTCTCTGACAAGGGGAAACATCCCTTAAGTACCCAGCCCAACGAGTCTTGTCAGGACTTCATAACGACAATTCATTATTCTGAACTTGAATGGTTACACGTCCAACCTCTCCCTCACATCTCTCTTTTTAGGAAATGCTTGAATGAACACATTTTCTAAACTGCTTCTTCAGCTAAATTTGTACTTTAATATGTCAGCAAATAGATGATTTTAGGATATAAAGAGGGTACTGGGAAAATGTTGGAGTCTATTACAAAGGGATGCCATTGAAGGCAGTCCAGAGAAGGTTCAGTAGGTATGGTGAGACTTTTTTTTAAAATGAAGAGAGCGCGAGGATATTAGACTTGTACTCATTGGAGCTTAGAAGAATAAGAGGGCACATAAGAATTGTAAAATTAGGTTTTCACAGGGTGGATACTGAGAAGCTTTCTTTCCCCTTGTGGGAGAGTATAGGATCAGAAGCATAATCTCAGAATAAGCATCTTCCTCTTGAGGAGGACAGTGATTCTGTGAGATTACTCACCACAGTGTCATGAAGAAAATGAATTGCCGGGAAACAGATTTTTAAATCAGCAAGGATATCAATGGGTTTAGGGACAAGGTGGGAAAAGGAAGTTGAAGATTATCAGATTAACTGTGATCTCATTGAATGGCAGACTCAAAATGGGTATAATGGCTTTCTTCTGCTCCTGCATGTTATGGTATGAACCCTGCTACCAAGGGGCTCCGTTATGAGGAGATCACGAATTATACATTCATGTCTTGTTACACATTATCAGCTGCAGAATAGCCTGCTCACTGGTGGGCTCCAAGAAACTGTCACAAAAAGACTAACACATCTTTAAGGTTACCTTTGCCAAACTAATATTTCAAATCTGTTATGTGATTAAAATCACCCATGATTATCACCCATCACTTTCTCACGAACCTGCACTGTTCCTTCCTGTATACCCAATATATCAGAGTGCATTTTAGGGGCCTATGACGTACTCCCACAAGTGATTTCCTACGTTTACTATTTATCTCAACATAAACTGATCTCAGGACTTGATATTGTTGTACAACTAATGTCACCTTAATTAAGAGAACTACTTCTCCACATTTTCATGCCTCCTCATCTTTACAAAATATAAGTTATCCTTGAACATTCAGGTGTACAGATGTTATCATTGCCATTACAGGGACCTGATTGTACAATCAGATCATGTACACTTGTTTCTAATCAAATTGCCAATTCAACCATTTTATTATGAATGTTGAATGTATTCACATACAGAATATTAAGTTCTGTCTTTTTACTATCTTTGCAGAATTTAATCTTATCTACTGGCGCACTCTGACCCTTCCTGCTATGCTGTGAATATAACTACCCTTTTTGATACCCTGCTCACTTGCTTTGTTCTTACTCATTAATTTATCACGTCATCTCTCACATGATCCTGCACCTCCACTACATAGTTCAAAGCCTTTTCTACTGCCTGTGCAGTGTGGCTCGCCAGAACAGTGCCCCCAGCCCAGTTTAAATGAAGGCCATGCCAACATCACCGCTCCCAATTTCCCCAGTAATGACTACACTTTAAATATTCTCACCTGTGCTGAAATTTTTAGTCCTTAAACAAATGATAAACATATGCAAGTTGAAATTCCTTAAGATAAGTAGCAAACACTGAGGCCTTTTTATGGATTGTCAGCTTGCTGTGGTAAAAGGCTCGAAAGTTCTGTTGATCTTAACAGTGATGCCATTAGGACCCCTGGACATGGTCAGCGGTGATGGTAAGGTTGGAGGGATGGAACCAGGCAAAATGCAATTCAAAACAGACTCTCAAAAGTGATTCAGGTGGAACGTACCCATGTGATTTCAATGAAGGTGTAGCTGTAGGGAGATGCCCAGATTTTCAGGTTCTTTTGCCACCAGATTTACCTTCTGTTAAGGAATGTGTGTCTGCTTATATGCAATGGCATTCCCACATTGAAAGATGAAGAAACAGTTCAGAAAAAAAGTTCACGTTGAACGGCTTCAAGAGCCAAGCAACTTCCAACAATATCTTCTCCAAAGCATTCATCTTAATGGAGTGGAAAATTGGAAAGAGGTGAAGTCATCATCATCATCACATGGAGGTTAACACTATCGGCTACAAGACCAGGAAACAATGAGAATGACC
Source organism: Ginglymostoma cirratum (assembly GCA_024137785.1). NCBI lineage: Eukaryota > Metazoa > Chordata > Chondrichthyes > Orectolobiformes > Ginglymostomatidae > Ginglymostoma > Ginglymostoma cirratum. Next base: position 11,504,025 of record JAHRHZ010000082.1, on the reverse strand, counting down.
ACATCATCCAAGTCCTCATCGACAAGAAGAAGAAGCTCTCCATGCCAGGCAAAACATCATCAACATCACCAGTGCAACAAAGAGGAGGACTCCTCAGACAACAAAGCTAGAGTTACAAAGAAATAGGAGGGAAATCAAGAGCTAACGGTGCACTGAGAAAGCTATGGAGCTGCAACTCCTTGCTCACAAGTACGACACCCATGGTTTCTTCAGTGCTACCAATGCAAAGTACAGACCCAGTGCTCTTGGCCTCAAACCAGTGCAGATTAAGGATTAACATCAACCTGCAATGGAGAAAACAGTTCAAAGCACTTCTAACCTGCAAAACAATCATAAATGAGGACATGTTTGAAGATATCCTCCAACACTCCCACCTAGTGGGGGAGAAATTGAAGCCTCCATTAGATTCATGAAGCATGGAAAAGCTGCAGGAACGAATAGGATTCCAGCAGAGATTTTCACACTTGGAGGAACAGAGCTTATCCGCCATCTCCATCAACTGTTCCTGAAAACCTGGGAAATAATAAAGAACAAAGAATAAATCTCAGGGATTGCCACTGTCGCTACTGTTGAGAAAGGAGACATAGTGGACTGTGGGATTGATGGAGGAATCTCCTTACTCTCCACGGCCAGGAGAATCATTGCCTGAACCCTCACTCAATGCCTTCTCTCAGAATCAGAGGAAATCCTTCCTGAAAGCCAGTGAGGCTTCCAAACAAATCTTGGAACTATGAATATATTTTCACTGCTCGGTAATTCCAAGAGAAATGCAAGAATACCAATAGTACACTACATGGCCTTCATCAACATGACCAAGGTTTTTGGCTCAGTCAATTGGAAAGTGCTATGGAAGATCCTGTCAATGGCCAGCTGTCCAGTGAAATTTATCTACATCCTCGTCTCCTCCACAACAAGATGTCAGTGACAAAATAGAAGTTGCTGGAAAAGCTCCGCAGGTCTGGCAGCATCTGCAGAGAGAGGTCAGAAACGTTTTGGGTGAGTGGCCCTTCTTCAGAATATTTTGAGGAAGGGTCACTCAACCTGAAATATTAACTGATTTCTCTCCACAGGTGCTGCCAGATCTGCTGAGCTTTTCCAGCAATTTCTATTTTTGTCTCTGATTTGCAGCACCCACAGTTCTTTTGGTTTTTACTTATCAATGATGGTCCTCACTGATGGTAATATGACAGAGTCCTTTGAGGTCAAGACAGGAATATGCCATTACCCCCATCCTTTTCTCTGCCTTTAATCAACACGATTCCTCATCTTGTCAAGAATGAGCTACCCAGAGGTGCGGACATTTTTCCACCAATCCAGTAGACACTTTTCAACCTCAGCCAGTTGAAAAACAAGAAGAAAATGACACTGACATTGTTCACGCAACTTCACTATGCAGGTGAGAATGTCATCTTCAAGCCTCACTTAACACCTTTACAGGAACATACCAAAGAATTGGTCTCAGCCTCAATCTCAAGAATACTTGTGTCCTTTACCAATTCATGCCAGGGCAAGTTCCAGTTGATTCGGATCAACCATGATCCTATTGATGGCCATGACATCCGTACTGATACTAAAATCCTTAACTATAAAGCAATCATCTGCCAATTCTTTTATTTGTGTCAAAAACTTGGACTACATACAGGCACCACATTCAGGGCCCCAGCAAAGTACCATCAATACTGTTTGAGATGGATTCTCCCCATAATCTGGGAGGACAAGCATATTAACATCAGTGTCCTTGAAGGAGCCAATAAACGGAAAGGGCCTGAGACAACTGGTGGTGTTTTAACCCGACGGTCACCAGACCACAGGTGACAAGAGAGTTTGAGAAGGTGAGTCTTTCCTAGTAGCTGATGCAGGAACTGAACCCATGCTGTTGGCATCACCCTGCACTGCAAACCAGCCATCAGCCAACTGAGCTAACAAACCCCATGGCCTTGATTATACTCAACCACTCAGCTTCCACAGACTTTAAAAGAGCCAACAGACCCAACATTGAGACCACGATTGTTCAAAATCAACTCTGCTGTGCCAACCGCAAACTTATGGCACCCAAGTTCCAAATGCCAAAACAAATCTTCTGCACCCAGCTCAAGGAAGGAATTTGAACAAGAGGAGACAGAGGAAACTTTTCAAAGATTCTGTGAAGGCTTATCTCAAATAGTACAGCAAAGATGTCAATGAATGGGAGACCTTTGTTCAGAAGAAACCATCTTGGAGGATCCTCCTGAAGGGAAACAATTCTTTAAGAACATTTGGCAGCAAGTCGAAGCACAGAAAAGCAGCTTGACGAAGAAATATCAGTGACTGTGTTCATGGATCAATTCCACTTCCGGAAGTATCTGCGTAATATGCAGTCAGTAATGTGGCTCTAGGATTGGGACGATCAGCCACAAAAGGACCCAGGGAATTTCGTTGGTGGACAATCGTTAGCAAGTGACTGAGAACAAGGACTCACCAGAGAATCACCTACTTGCTTCCCCGAGATTGTCACAAGGTGAGGGACGGAGGTGATGAAGGAGAAAGGCAGCTCGGAGTCCCACTTGTTCTCGTCTTATTCATTAAGAGTGTGGGCTGTTGGAATCCCAGTCTCTCTTGACATTTTAAGCCCTCCTCCTGGTCTTGCTAATATCATAATGACACTCATCTCAAAACTATTTTAATTCTGATGACCAATTAAACAAAAGTTTTTAGCTACTTAAGGAATAGGAATTGGTTTTTTGACACATCAAAGTTGGATTTTAAAAAAAGCCAATTGCGGCTATGCGCTCTCTGGGATCCTATCTCAAATTCAAATTACAAGTCTTACACACAGTAATACGGTACGGTATAAATTTTAGTGACCAAACCAATTTGCTGGGTGCAGGCAATAAAAACCTCCCAATAGTACAGTCAATTTATGATCTGTTCAAGTTCACGTATTTCCATAACAAAGGTCTTTTACAGCTTCCCATTTGCAAGCACTTCTTAACATACATTAGAATCAGTTTTCACTTCATCGATGCTTGCTATGCAATGGCTTAGTCTGTGTACTTGTTAAATTCTGGATGCTAACACCTAGCCCTCATGGCCTCTTTGGCAACTGTATGTTATTCTTATTAAAGGAAGAGACTGCCTGCAACAAAGTGAAATGGCTAAGGATAACAAGTTTAAACCCTTGAACAATGAAACACTAGATCAAGTGGGTGGGCTGGGAAGGGTGGGGGATGAGGGTGGTTAGATATCAAGGACTGGTCAGAGCTTTGTTGAGCTATGAACTGCTTCCCATCATCATGCACTATATTGCTGGTTCACAAGCCAGGTTGTGACATCCTCCCATTACATCAAAGCAGTATGTGAATGCTATTCTTCATCAATGTCTTTTCCTTTCTTAAAAAAAAAAAAAAAACAGGTTGTGGTTGTCGCTGGCTAGGCTGGCAAACCTTAATTGCCCAGGGGCAGTTAAGAGTCAACCATCTCCTTGCAGCAGTACCTTGCAAATTGAACAGGAGCAACAAGAAGGATCACGTGCCCTTAACATCTGCCAGTGCATTCAACACTGACACCAGAAATCCAACCATGAAAAATGACAGAGTGCAGGGCCCTGACGTGACAGATCTCCTCCTTACTTCACAGCCTCATGTTTGAACACAACCAGAATATCTCACATTTGACATCAGAAGACTCTGCAATGTGCCCAAAAATTTATACACGGGAAGCAGCTGTGTTTTTCTTGTCTTGCAGACAACGTCTGACAGAAGGTTGAAAACTGTTCTATTTCCTAATAAGGAAAGAGTGAGTTTTAGAGCATTAAAGAGGTGAAGCATTTCAGCACTAACAAATTCAAACTCTTAAAAGTTTTAAAAAGGAGGGGCTTGTTATTTGAGTGAAATTCGTCCAAATTTCATATGCATCTAGCCAAAGACTTTGCAATAGTGTAAAGCAGTCTTAACAGATACTTTAGCAACGCAGGTGCTACATAAGTTCTACTTGAAAAAACTAATTTTAGCTATAGCAAATTATAATTATACATTTCAACTGTGTATGCGAATTTTTTTTGTGTTTTAGCTACAGCAGGTGTACATAGTCCTAAAAATGCATGCCTGCAAAATGATGGGGGTAATACCACAAAAGAACGTGCAAAATCTTTCATTGTAATTACCATGTATAATTATAAACAGAGCTAATTCTTTCTGTATTTGAAGAATTAACCATTGGGACCTGGAAGATGATAAGCATTAGACCAGCAATCAAGTTTGCTGATGTATGGATGTTACAGTGCAAGTAAATGTTAATTTTCCATAATCTCTGTGGATTGAGTGCTTTGGAACTCCCTACCTCAAAACACAGTAGAAGCAGCATCTTTTCAACATTTTTAAGGAGGGGCAGATAGATTCTTGATTACTAAAAGAATGAAGGATTATCAGTGGAATGCAAGAACGTGTTTTTTAACCGCAATTCTACATCAGCCATGATCTTATTGAACGGTCGATCAGGCTCAAAGGGCCAAGTGGCCTATTCTTGTTCCTTGTTCCAGTTCCTTGTGAACAAGGATGAATCAAAGGCCTTGCTGCCTGCCTGTTTTCCTAACTGGCAACAAACTCCACTTATCCATCACCTATTTGACTTGCCTTGTCTCCTGGCGGGGGATCTTCTCTAATGTAAATGTTCTGGCCTCAAACCCTTCCTAAATTCCTCCAGTGCCACAACAATCAGAAGTCTCAACTGCATTCCTTCAATCTTCTTGCAAATTCCAGTTTAATTGTCCAACTATTGACGGCCTTGACTTCAGGTGCCTAGACCCTAAGCTCGAAAATTCTCTTTTGCTAACCTATATTAAAATCCTACGTGGCTCAATATCAAACGTCAGTTCATTACCTTCCTGTGCAATGCTCCAGGAAGTTTGATCATATTAAAAAGCTCTACACAATATCAAGTGCATCTAGGGTTTAGATTAGAAAAAACAAGACATATACACAGGCTTCAATGTGAAAGTTAATGCAGTTAAATTTAAATTATTGCACAGAGAAGAACGAAAATGGAAAACATAGTCTGGATAAATGGTCTCAAATAAACCTTGGGGGATGTTAAAACATGTTGGCAATTTGCCAGACACTCAGCGTTCAGCCAACATAGAGCAACAATTTGAGAAAACCAATGAAATGCTGAACTATATAGTCACAAAATCAGAATACAAATGACAGGAAATCATGATCAAACAGACCACCACTCTGGTCAGCCACATCTTGAGTACTGTGTCCACAATCAGTTTTAAAAAACACATGGGGTAACTTGAACATTGAAAACAACATGCAGGAGTAGCAGTAAAATCCCTGTCAGCAGAGGTGTAATTTTCAACGCAAGACTGAAAAAACATTGACATCGCTGCCTTCAAAAAGATTTAAAGGATGACTTGCCATGATTGTTAGAGACATGGAAAAGTTAAACATGGAATGTTTCTTCAATATAAATACTGAGTGTAGGACATGAGACACATTCCAAAAATCAGTAAACATAGGCTTGTATCAGGAAATTCCACAGTCATAGACCTTCAAATCTGAACGATGGAGAAAAATATCATTAAACACTTAAGAATGCACTCGATGTTGCAATGGGAGACACAAGTGCCATTTTAGGCTATGAGCTGAAATGGATCAAATGATCTTTGTGCAGGATTCTCCCAGTCTGTTGGCAGTATGAGGATGGTGGTAGTCATTGCTTTCTTGCTGCATTTTAATTTTTTAAACATTTTTAACTAAATAATAAAAAAGTAAATTTAACAAGTGTTTGCAAGTTGCACAAAATAACAGCACAAAGACAGCTCTCGGTGACGAGGGGACGCTGGGAATCAGTCTGACAAAGAAGGTTTATAACAAAAACAAACTTGGATAAATCACTTGGATTTCAGTCATTATATCTGACCTTTCTGAAAGGTCAGTTTTTCAGAAGGCACTCAGTTCTATTGGATAACATTAAGGCGTTTACTTGAGTATTACTGATAGGTGATGAACTTCCTGAACTTTACTATTCACCGTAAACCAGATGAGCCATATTAACGCTGAGAAGGTCAATTCTGCGGTGGGAACTCACCTCCTCTCTTCCCCAAAATCTGTCCTGTCCATCATCTACAAAGCACAAGTTGAGTGTGATAGAATATTCTCCACTTGCCTGGTTGAACACAGCTCCAATAGCAATTTAAAAAAAGCTTGACACTATCCAGAAAAAAACAGACTTGATGGGCACAAAAACAGAAATTGCTGGTGAAACTCAACAGGTCTGGTAGCATCTGTGGAAGAAAGCAGAGTTACCATTTGGAGTCCCATGGCTCTTCAGCAGAAATGAACTGTTGGAAGAACTCCTTCAGTTCTTCCCACAGATAGGATCAGACCTGCTGAGTTTTACCAACAGTTTTTGTTTCAGATTTCCAATATCCGCAGTTCTTGGTTTTATTATAGACTTCATTGGCACCTCATCCACCACCTTCAGCATCAATCCCCTTCATTGCCAACGCACATTAGCACGTACCAGCTAGAAAGATCCAATGCAATAACTCATCAAGAATGCTCCAGTAGCACCTTTCAAACCTAGAAACTTAATCACTTAGAAGGGCAATGTAACAGATGCATGGGATTACCTCCATCTGCAAGCTCCCCTCAAGCCACACACCATCTTTAATTGTAGGTATATCACCACTCCTTCACAATAGTGAGGTCAAAATCCTGGTACACTCTCCGAGCAGCCCCGTGGGTGTTCCTACAATCTAGGCACTGCAGCAGTTTATGACAACAGTTCACCACTATGTTCTCGAGGGAATTTATGGATAAGTAATAAATGCTGCCCTAGCCAGCAACAACCACATCCCTTGAACAAAATAAAATCTACCTCTACAGTCAACTGGACAGTTTCAAAAAGACAAAACCAAGGTAAAAGGTAAAGCCCAATGGTATCAATGTGGACTTCACAAGCTTCAAAATCTCCCCTCCCCCACCGCATCCCAAACCCAGCCCAGCTTGTCCCTGCCTCCCTAACCTGTCCTTCCTCCCACCTCAAGCCCCAGCCCCATCTCCTACCTACTAGCCTCATCCTGCCCCCTGGACTGACTTATCCCCTTCCTAACTCCCCACCTACACTGGCTCCATCCCCGCCTCTTTGACCTGTCTGTCTCCTCTCCACCTATCTTCTCCTCTATCCATCCTCTATCCACCTCCCCCTCTCTCCCTATTTATTTCAGAGTCCCCTTCCCCTCCCCCATTTCTGAAGAAGGGTCTAGTCCCGAAACGTCAGCTTTCCTGCTCCTCTGATGCTGCTTGGCCTGCTGTGTTCATCCAGCTCTACACCTTGTTATCTCAGGTTCTCCAGCATCTGCAGTTCCTACTATCTCTGAAACAAAGGTAAAGGAGTAGCTCTGTTATTGAAGGATGACATTGGAACAACATATTATCTTAGTTCTCAAGAACTGCATCAGTTTGGGTAGACAAAAAATATTAAAAGTAGGAAATAATTTGTCTAATCAACAGGCACACCAGCAGTAAGTACACTATAGGATGTTGTGATTTTGTTAAAAACATACAGCAGTAATCATAGATTTTAATTTATGAAATGATTTGTAGAATCAGATCAGCAAAAATAGCCTGGAAAACGTGTTTTTGGAATTGTTTTGTAGAGTAGCATGTTATAGAGCCAACCAGACAGCAGGCTTCACAAGCTGATAGTGTCTAATCAGACTGTGATCATTACAGGATTGAATTTTGCATTCATTTTGAGGAAGAGAAGATGGAATCTAAGACTAGCATTTTAAAGTTTAATAAGGCAAATACAGAACTTGAAGGCAAGGGTAGGCTAAAGAGAGGGGAGGCAATAGCCGAATGGGTATTATTGCTGGATCATAAATCCAGAGACCCAGATAACCTTCTGGGGACCTGGGTTCGAACCCTGCAACGGGACATGGTAGAATTTGAGTTAAATAAAGAAAATCTGGAATTAAGTCTAATGATGACCATGAATCCATTGTTGATGGTTGGAAAAACCCATCTGGTTCATTAATGTCCTTTAGGGAAGGGAACAGCCATCCTTACCTAGTCTGTCCTACATGTGACTCCAGATCCAGAGCAATGTGGTTGACTCTGAACTGCGCTCAGGGCAATTAGGGATGGGCAATACATGTTGCCTAGCCAGCGACACCCTCAACCCATGAATGAATAAAGAAAAAAATGCAAACTGAAATTAGATTAAGGCACAGTTCAAGAGCGATGCAATGGCAAACATTTAATAATGCTAATTAAAGATACATTTCCATGAAGAAGAAAGACTTTGTAGGAAAATGCACCAGCAATAGCCAACTAAAAGTGAAAGATAGTATCAAATTGAAAGTGTAGAATTCTTTAGGAGTAGTGGCGGGTGAAAAGATTGGACAGAATACACAAGACAAAGATTGACTACATGAATAGGGATGATGAAATTAGAATACAACAGAAAGCTAACTAGAAATATACAAAATATTTTGCATAATATTCAAGTAGGAAAATGACCAGGCAGTTAGCCATTAGCTTATTTTCCAGATGAACTACTTACTTACATGCAGAGAAAAATTAAGCCTGTGGGAAACACAGATGTGAACAAAGATGCTATCATTCCATTGCACTCCAATCCACTACATGTCAACACTTTCAATATTTTATGCTTAGAATCTTTGCATGCATGTTATTCTTCACATCTTAGGAAGAAAAAAGTTACTTTTCTCTGCACTAAAACCCAACTTTTAATTTATATTTAGATACACATATACATAGATACATATATACACGTACATATAAGTTAGCTTCTGAATTTAAGTAGTCAACATCCTCTAGAGAATTCTACTCCATTTCTTTACATTCCCAAATTACCTCAGTCTAGTTATCAGCTGGGGATTTTAAAAAAAGCTTGGATTCTTGTGAAGCCATACAATCAGACAACTTCCCAGTGCACTTTACAGGCAATTAGGTAGCTCTGAAGTGTTAGACTGTCATAATGTACAACACAGCGGTCAACTTGCACACTGCAAGCTTACACAAATAGCAACAAAAACATGATCAAACTTTTTTTTGCGATGTTTATTGAGGGATAAGTAATGATATTGACACTGGGATAATTCTCCTGCTCTTCAAAAGAATGCCATGGGAATTATTTTTATAACCACAGGACAGATGGAAACACAGTTTTAATATTTCACTCAAAAGACAACATCTCGGTTGCATTTCCTCAATACATACATTTTGTGCATACACTCCTGCACTGGGATTTCAATTCTCAACTTTCTGGATTTGAGAAGTGTGCTGTTGACAACATAAGCATGTTGTTGACACCTGTGAGTTGATGAATACAGCGCAGCATAACTTGAAGTGATTAATAGTTTACCTACTTAGATGGTTAAGTTGCAACCAATTTGTTTTTCAGCCTGTATGAAACAAGCATACTTCATAACACTCATTTTGTTTGCACTGTGGGAGGTTGTTCCCAAGAATAATTAAGAACAAAACTGAATATTAACCTACTTTTAAATTCTTTTCATTACACCGCAATTCAAAATGTTCACGATAAACAAGAAGTTAGATATTTCCCTCTTTGAAAAAGGCAGGAGGGAATCGGAGAGGCTGCATCAGGTTAAAGCAATTTATAATCAGTTTACATTGTGCAGTGTCACCATCCTGTGGCTGCAACATAGTACTGCAAGCAAAATATCGAATAGGTTTTAAATATGGGAACACCCACTCAGATATTTCCCTTACTCCTGTTATCAATTCTTTTGCCTTCAGCTGCGAGTCCCCTCACCCGCCACCCTGTCCCTCCTTTTTCAGCCACATAACCTTCATTTTCCCAGGCCCCCTCAGTTCCTGAGAAGGCACACTGGACTCAAAACGTTGACAATTAAACTCTCCATTTTGATTATGGGAATGCTCCTTTAAAGTGAAGGGAAATTGAAACCAAGAATTCGATTTTTATTGTGACATGTACTCAAGTGCAGGAATACACAAGTACAGTGAAAAGTGTGCAAAGTCACCATTCTTCGATGCCATCTTGGTTACAAACCAGAAATTAAAAAAACAGCAGAAATAAACCTGAAAGGCAAGAAAAATGTTCATATCTGAAAGTCTAAGTCCTGTCTCCATAAACGTGGTTGGAACCATCGATGAACGCACCCGGGCCGAGCCACTGCCTGCAGTATAACCACCAGCACCCACATGCCCCACAGCTCAACTTTAACCTGTACCGGTGTTTAACCAATTATCTGGATTAAAACCTTTTAAACATACACTGAGAATGAATAGCAAATACACCTGACAAGAACTTTACAGATAGAAAGACCGTTAGGAAATAACGATGGGACGAGGAGGTTGAAAATTGATGCCGAAAGCATCTATGTGTCCTGGAGAAACTGGATCACTATCTAAGATACAAAATGATTGTGGCCAACGGGAGACAGCAAGAACTGCAGATGCTGGAGTCAGAGTCAACACAGTGTGAAGCTAGAAAAACACAGCAGGTCAGGCAGCATCAGAGGAGCAGGAAAGTCAACTTTTGGGTTTGCACCCTTCATCAGGATTGGGGAGGGTGAAGGGAGTTCGGAAATAAATGGTGGTTGGGGTGGGCGGGGGGGTGTAGTCTGCGCTCTGTACACTCCAATCACCACCACCTTCCAGTTGCCAGCCATTTCCTCTCCCGTTCCTACTCCCTTGGCATCATGTCCATCCTGCGCCTCCTCCAATGTCACACTGAGGCCACACGAAAACTGGAGGAACACCACCTTATGTTCCGCCTCAGGAGCTTCCAGCCCCATGGCCTCAACATAGAATTCACCCGTTTCAAAATCTGCCCAACCCCGACCTCATCCTATATCTAACCCTCCCCCTCTTCCCCGCCTTCTTGATCAAACACAAACTGTCCATCTTCTCTCCCACCGGCCAATCTCCGCTACCCCCTAAATAAAACTCAAAAGATCTTTGAATGCTGTAAATCAGGAACAAAAATAAATTGCTGGAAAAGCTCAGGTCTGGCGGCATCTGTGAAGAAAAAGAAAATCAGACTTAACGTTTCCGGTCCGAACTCTGATGCTTCCTCATCGGACGGCAGACATTAACTCTTGATTTTTTTTTTCTTCACAGATGCTGCTAGACCTGCTGTGCTTTTCTCAGCAACTTCTGTTTTTGTTTCACTACCCCCTACCTATCACCACCTTACCTACCTTCCCCCAGCCCCACCCACCCCTCTATTTATTTCGGAGCTCCCTTCTCCCTCCCCAGTCCTGATGAAGGGTGTAATCCCAAAACGGCAACATTCCTGCTCCGCTGATGCTGCCTGACCTGCTGTTTCCCTCCAGCTTCACACTGTATTGACAATGAATGTGCCATTGACTTTGCTAACAAATATTTCAAAAGAACTGCAGCTATGGCTGGCAACTCACTGAGTGAACAGAACAGCACTTTCCTCATAAAATTAAAAACTAAAGCTCTGAATCAGATAACCACCAAAAAGGGAAGCATTTTCAAAAGTGAAGAACAAAATGCCTGAAGTAGTATTTCAACATGATCTCGACAAACCATTTTTAGCACCCATTATTTAGATATGAAACCAATGCAATTAGCAGTATTTATTTTTTTCAGGGGAATGAGGGAACCGCTGGGAAAGCCAACATCTGTTGTTCACCCCCATGTGTTGGTGGGCGGCCCCCTTATTGAATTACTGCAGTCCACCTTGTGTAGGACACCACTGTGCTGTTACTGGGAGTTCCAGGACTTTAAACTTATTCATTCATGGAATGTGAGCTTTGCTGACAAGAAATCAGAATTTGTTGCCTTTGAACGTGAACCAAATTAAATACCTTGTTCAGCCATTTCAGAGATCTGAGGAGTTGATCAATGTGGATCTGGAGGCACACATAGACTAGATCCAGTGAGGAAAATGGATTACCTTCCCTAAATGATCCGACAGTTTTATGCTACTATTGAGTTTAGCTTTCGATTCCAGGTTTTATTCGCTGAACTTAAAAATCAGTGGCATTTGAACCCATGCCTGCCAAGCATTTGTCTGGGTCTCTGGATTACTAGTCCAGTGACCATACCAATTCTCCCCTCACGAACAGTGAAGCAACAGCAAGGAGAATAGCTCCAAGTCCCGATGGTCCACGGGACAGGTGATAACGTGCTGGTCACGGTATTGCTATGTCATCTGCTGCCTTTTTTTAAAAAAACCTTTTAGATATTAGATGTAGACATAATAGGAACTGCAGATGCTGGAGAACCCGAGATAACAAGGTGCAGAGCTGGATGAACACAGCAGGCCAAGCAGCATCAGAGGAGCAGGAAAGCTTGATGTT